>JAODAL010016989.1:0-79086 GCA_025379985.1 Phyllomedusa bahiana
GTGGTTTTACTTCCTTCGATGAGCGGTGTCCCTAGTTGCGCAGGGCCGCCGTTTCTAATGGCCAAGGAAGATATTGAGTCGGTATTTCGACTTTTGCCAGTGCACGAAGATAGTTTGAAATTGTTGGGGTGTTTTTGGGACGGGAAGTTCTCCGTGGATCATTGCCTGCCAATGGGCTGCTCCCTATCATGCGCCTATTTTGAGGCCTTGAGCACATTTTTAGAATGGGTGGTTCGGGACGTGTCGGGTTGAGTTTTATCATTCATTATCTGGATGATTTCTTCTGTGTGGGGCCGGCGGGGTCTCCAGTGTGTGGGTCCTTGCTATCATCGTTGAATTGGGTGACGGAGCGGTTCGGTGTCCCGTTGGCACCGGATAAGACGGAGGGTCCGAGCACTTGTCTAAATTTTTTGGGAATATGCATTGATTCCGTAAGGATGGAGTGCAGGTTACCGGCGGATAAGTTGGAAGACCTACGGCAGGAGGTTTGCCGGGTTGTCGGATTGCGCAAGATTCCTCTCAGAGAGCTGCAGTCGTTGTTGGGGAAGCTCAATTTCGCGTGCAGAATTATGCCCATGGGGCGGGTGTTTTGTCGGCGATTGGCCAGTGCGACTTCAGGTGTGACAAAGCCGCACCATTTTGTGCGTTTGACTGGTGAGCACAGGGAGGATCTGAGGGCATGGCCTAGTTTTTTGGATGCTTATAATGGGCGGTCGATCATTCTGCATGGGGAATTGTCAAACCAGGAGATCGACATCTTCACAGATGCGGCAGGTAGCATGGGCTTTGGAGCCATTTGTGGGGCGCGGTGGTGTGCGGCCCCGTGGCCAGAGGCATGGCGGGACCTTCCTGTTATTAGGAATTTGGCGTTCCTGGAACTTTTTCCTATCGTGGTGGCTGTAGAACTGTGGGGTGATATTTTTCGGGATCGGAAGGTTCGCTTCTTTTGTGATAACTTGGGTGTGGTCTTGGCAATTAACAACTTGACTGCCTCTTCGCCGCCAGTAGTCCGTCTCTTGCGTTTGTTGGTTTTGAGGTGTCTGGAGCTTAATTCATGGGTGAGGGCTGAACATGTCCCGGGGGTCCAGAACGCAGTCGTTGACTCTCTTTCTCGGTTGCAGTGGGAACGGTTCCGGACCTGGCTCCTCGGCGGCAGAATTCGGGGAAAAGTGCCCCAGTCATCTATGGACCGTGGCCTTCGGGACGCAGACCAGCTGATCCGGGCGTCTTTGTCAAGTGGGACATGGGCTGCTTATGAGGCGGCCTGGGTGCAGTGGTTGGATTGGATCAGCGCCCTGGGGAATGTAATATCTGAGGAGGACCACATCGGGGCGCTGTTGTGTTGGTTGGGGCATATTCGGGGGCTCGGGTGGTCAGTGTCTAGAGTCTCCAGATTTATGTCGGGGCTTGCGTTTGGTTTTAGAATTCGGCGGTTCGGGATTTGACCAAGGATTTTTTGTTCCCGGGCTCTTCAGTTATGGGCGGGGCCCAAGGGCTAGAGATTCGGGGCGACAGTGGTGTTCGCTCTCCTGGAACGCCTCGGCAGGGGTTGGGGGAAGTTGCCAGCTCGGGTTACGAGGTGGGGGCTTTTAGCTGGCATTTTTCATTGGCATTCTTTGGGGGTTGCGGTGGGGGGAGTTGGTGTCCCCTAGTCGGTAAGGGGGGGGCCTTCAACAGGAGGATGTTGCCGATTCTCGGGGAGGCGATTATGTTTTGGTTGCTGGTCCTAAGACAGATCAAGCTGGCAGGGGGAGCCGGGGTGACCCGGGGCGGGCGGTTCCGGGTTTGCGAGGGTTGTCCGGTGGTTTTGGCGTGGATTTTCGGGTTTTGCGGAGGGCTGAGAGGGGGCCCGCTCCTGCGTCATGCGGAGGGACTTTTTGTCCTTTCCAATTTACCGCAGTGTTTAGGCGGTGTTTGGTGGCGGTGGGCTTGACCCTGCTGGCTTTTGCACCACATTCATTCGGATGGGGGCCGGCCCCCGAGGCTGCGGGTTGGGCCTCGTGCGGAAGTGGTCAAGGATGGGGAGAGGGAGGGGTTTAGGTTTCGTGTATATACGTCCACTTTCTGGCGGCTTGAAGGAGAGGGGGGTTAATTTTGGGGTGGGTGGGTAGGGGTTAATTGCCACTATGTTGATTGTTATCATCTTGTTTTTCTTTGTTCCCCCAGTTCGTCCTCCATTCCTGGTGTGGACCCTGGGCCATTCTTACGTTCATTGGGGGCCGAGCGATGCGGACATGCGGCCGGACGCCGCAATTGGGCTTCTCACGGAGGTCGCGGTGGTACGCTGGCTGGGTCTCGTGGGATGCGATGGTTGGGTGGTCCCGGAGGTGACGCGTTTTGCAGGGTGGATAGGCCGCCAAACATTTTGTGCTGCACGTTGGGGGGAATGATTTGGGTCTTTACTTCCAGGGAGTTGATTCGGAGCATCAAGTATGACTTGTTGCGTTGTGGAGGTCATTCCCGGGGGAGATTATCGTCTGGTCGGACATTGTGTTTTTGGCATCATTGGAGGGTTGCCGCTCGGTGGAGAGCCTGAATAAGGCGAGAGCTCAAGTAAACAGGTCCGGTAGCAAATTTTTGTGGCAAGGAAACGGAGGGGTTGTTCGTGAGGCATATGAGTGGAGTGCCGCGTGGACAATTTTTGGCGGTCGATGGGGTGCATCTGACGCTTTTGGATTTGGACCCTCTGGCTCTGGCCTCCAGAAGCATCGAGAGAGCTTTGGGCCTGGTGGGGGGCCTCGCATGGCAATGAGGTTCATGGCATGCTCGTGGTGGCGGCGGGGATCTTGGAATTGAACGAGAGATACGGTGAGGGCGTCATTCGGGGTAGATTCCCTCATGTTTTGGAAAATGGTGAATTCGACCTGGCAGGTGTGGGCTCTTGCAGCTTGAATCCCTGGTAGAGAAAAAATGGTGAGCCATCTTTATGGCTTTAGGACCCCCGAGCCATTGGAAGTACGGCTGGGGAAATGGTGGTTTGGTTTCCCTTCGGGGATTTGGTCGCCCAGTCGTAGGTTGTTCCAAGGACCTCTGCCCCATCTGGTTGTGGGTTAACGTAGTTAACGTTACAATATAATGGAAAAATATATTTATATTTATGTTCCATAATAATGTATATATGTATTATTATATGGCATGTGGGGTTGAGATGGTGTTACATATATACGTATCTATACATCAACACCTGGCCACTTTATTAGGGTACCACTTTCCAACTGCTCGTTAACACTTAATTTCTAATCACACCAATCCACAGGAGCAGACACCCATTGCATTTAGGCATGTAGACATGGTCAAGACACTCTCCTCCGTTCAAACCGCGCATCGAGTATGGGGAAAAAAGGATGAATTTGAGTGCCATTGAACGAGGCATGGTTTTTTGGTGCCAGAAGGGCTGGTCTGAGTATTTCAGAAACGTGCTGATCTCCAGGGATTTTCACCAACGCACAACCACCTCTAGGGATTACAGAGAATGTCCGAAAAAAAATAAAACTCCATGAGCGCAGTCCTGTGGGCGGAAATGCCTTGTTGATGCCAAGGTCAAAGGAGAATGGGAAACTTGTTCGAGCTGATAGAAAGCAACCGAGACTCAAATAGCCACCCGTTACACCCAATGTAGGCAGAAGAGCATCTCTGACCGCACAGTACGGGAGAACTTTGAGGCAAGATGGGCACAGCGCAGAAGACCACACCGGGTGCCACTCCTTTCAGCTAAGAACAGGAAACTGAGCTCCAATTTGCCCAAGCTCATCGAAATTTGGGACATAAAATTTGGAAAAACTTTTGCCTGGTCTATGAGTCTCGTTTTCCCTGCTGCGACATTCGATGGAGGTCAAAATTTTGGCGTCAACAACATGAAAGCATGGACCCCCATCCTCCTTGAAAATCAAGGGTTCAGCTGGTTGGGGGTTATGGTGTGGGGAAATTTTCTTGCACTCTTTGGGGGCCCCTTGGTACCAATTTGAGCTCGTTGAAACACCTGTGGAATCTATGCCACAAAAATTTTGAGGCATTTTCTGAAGGCAAAAGGGGGTCCCCAAACCCCTTACTACATGGTGTCCTAAAAAGTGGCCGGGGATGGGATATTGGAGTTATATTTTTATATGACAATTTTTTTTATGTTTTTATTTTGTTAAAAAAGGCTGCGTGGACATTTTAATCCAATCATACGAGTGTGTTCATTTCAAGGGGTCACACAGGGAAGGTAGGGATGGGACAGGGGGGGGGGGGAAGGGACATTTGGTTGGGGGGATAGTGCATACCTCGTGGTCATGTAATCTGTACAGTGACACTGGGAAGCTCTGTGCTGGGTGTTATTACACTAGCAGCAGTGTTATATAGATGCTTGTGTGCTACGGAGGAGGAAGCTGGAAGCAACAGGTAAACTCTGTCAGACATATACCTCAAGCTCCTGCCACCAGCACTCTTTCCCCTGCGCTGCCAGCCTGTTACTTGACAAAGGATCGCTATGACCCGAAACGTCGCATCTCTCACGAGCACTTTACTCCTTCTCATGTATACCTGAAAGATTCTAGGAGCAAGGAACCAAGTTCATCTAAAAAAAACTCATGAGTACCAAAATAATTTCAACACTTAAATGGACTCTTGCCACATTGATGCAATGCATTCCTTTAGCCACATAATTGGGATTGTACTTTAGGACCCTGAAATATTTTCCAAGATTTGGTACTGAAGTAAAGAAAGTCTACACTGGTTATTTTCCATCATCATTTAACCTGATCATGCAAGTCATCAGTTGTTTTTCTGATTCCATTTTTTTTTTTTTTAGCTTTTTCCATATAATAATGTTTGCCTTTACGTTTTTTCCTCATGTTTTGTATATATGTGTACTTATCAATAAAGTATCTCACTTGTTTTGCATCCAATTCAAGTGTGCCGTGGATTTTGACCCTCTATATCCTCAGTATGCTGTGCCTGCTGCAGTGTATGTACAGTGAGAGACTCAGATCAACCCCGCAGCAGTTGCTATGTCTTCAGTTCCCCCTGCACAGTTGGTACCTCCCACAGAACGAATCTTACCCTATTGTTATCTCTGGCTGACATAGTGAAAGTAAGGTTATGTCTACACAGCACTGATTTCTGGTCGGATTCTAAAACTGAATCCACCGAAAATCCGACTGTAACCAGTGCCCTATAGACCGCAATAGAAACTCCGTGCTGTAGTCTACACAGCTCCGATGTTTTACTGTCGGATTTCTAAACTGCCGGTCCTCTGCTGGAAGATAGAACATGGTCTATCTTCCGGTGGATTCCTGTACAGAATATGTACTGGGACGGCAGCAAATCTGAAAACCAACCATGTTTTTTTGCTCAAACCCGAGCAAAAAACGCAGTACTGCGATGTTAAAATACCATCAGATTTTCAACAATATTTTAACATTAGCTGTGTAGACATAGCCTACAATCTGTTCCCCTGTAATACTGAGGGAAATCCTTTGATTTGTTAATGACATGTGAAAAGTCTTATAATTTCATTGACTATACATTTTTGTATGTTTGCATGGTGGTGATAGTTACTCTTTAAGGCCCACGGGACCCAGAGAGCATAAAGCTTCAGAGCTAAAAGTAAACAGTCTCCTTTGTTTGTTAGAGATAACACATTCTGTTCTTAATCTGCTAGCTGTCCTGTGGTGACGTCACTCCCTGCTATCAGATAAGACTAGCAGCGGAGAGAAAAAGATAGAGTAGATTGGTAACTAGAAAAATCTGTGTGCAGTCAGAGCAGATAAAATCTCTCTTACCTCCTGACGAGGGAAAAATCATAAGAGACATGTATTTGAAAAAGTCTTCAATTGCCTGTCCCTACATGTTAAAAGCTAATCTTTGCAGTGAGACAAACCCTGTAAGGTTTATGTAAGGTTAGACCTGGTCAACACTTGAGTTAGGAGTTCTGTTCGGACCCTCCATCACATGTTCAATTGGGAATGGTGGAAAAATAGCTCAGCAAGCTGGGCTAATTTTTCCAATAAAACAGTGGACAGTGTGGCAGAAAGCTGACTCACCCATTGTAGTCATTAAGGTCCGCCAGGCGCCATGATGTCCTTTGCAAGACATATATGGCTCCACCTCTGCAACAGAACCTCCCACGTAGATGTGAACAAGGTTTATGCATGTTTGTCTAATGCCTACCTGTAGATGACCTGGGGCCTCTGGACTGAACCCATGCTGGCTGACTAGTTTGAAAGCCTAAGGTACAGAACGTAGTGGTGACCTTGAAGTGCCCAAACTCATGCGTGGTAGGATCTCGCTAAGTGACAGCACATTTCTACAGCACTTCTCTTACTCACTATTTGAGCACACTCACCTCTATCTGAAGTTCCTTACCCACATGCAACAACAGTTTCCTGTAGCAAGAAGGTGGTGGCAGCTTAGGTGGAAGCCAGGAGTGAGAGGGGGCCATTGATTCCTGACCTTGGCAGGGCCCGTGATTAGAGGGTCGGGGAAACTTGCATATGGGTTTATCTCCTGTTGGAGATGCCCTACAACAAACTGAATCCTTGAGCACTTTTTGTGTGGCACACTGCACAAAAAGACCAGTGACTCTTCCTTCAGGAGGAGACTTCAGGCTAGAATGAGATTGTGTTCTTCTAGAGGAGACTATTACAAGACCATTTTCTCCTAGAGCAGCTAATGTGAGATCATTTTCTTCTAGCAAAGGCGAGTATGGGATCATTTTCCTCTAGATGATTCTAGTATGAAATCATTTTCCCTCTAGAGGAGACTACTGTCAGACCATTTTCTTCTAGAGGAGGCTAGTATGAGATCATTTTCACCTTGAGGAGGCTAGTATAAGACCCTTTCATTCTATAGTAGGCTAGTATAAGTCCCTTTCCTTCTAGAGGAGTCTAGTGTAAGACCATGTCATTCTAACAGAGGGTGGTATAAGATCATTTTCTTCTAAAGGAGGAAAGTATGAAATTATTTTCCTCTAGGTGAGGCTAGTAATGAGATCATTTTCACTTTAGAGGAGAACAGTATGACATAATTTTCTTCTAAATTAGACTAGTATGAGATCATTTTCCTCTACAGTACGCTAATATAAGATCTTCTTCTTTTAGAGGAGACTAGTATAAGATCAAATTTTATACTTCTATAGGAGATTGGTATGAGATCATGTTCTTCTAGAGGAGGCTAGTATGAAATCATATTCTTCTACAGGAGGCTAGTATGAGATCATGTTCTTCTACAGGAGGCTAGTATGAGATCATGTTCTTCTAGAGGAGGCTAGTATGATATCATGTTCTTCTAGGGGAGGCATAGGGAAATCATGTTCTTTAAGGGGGCTGTATGAAATCATTTTCTTTAGGAGGCTAATGAACCTTTTCTTCAAAGGGGAGGCTATAGAGACCATTTTCTTCTAGAGGAGCTGTATGAGATCATGTTCTTCTAAGGAGCTAGTAGAGACTTTCTTCTAAGGGGGTGTATGAGATCATTTCTTCTAGGGGAGGCAGTATGAACATTTTTTCTAGAGGGGCTAGTATGAATCTTTTTCCTCTAGGTGAGGTTAGTATAAGATCATTTACCTCAAAGGGAATTTGGTATTTAGAAAAATTTTTCTTTTTAGAGGGAGACTATATGAAAAAATTTTCTTTAAATAGGTATAGAATCTTTTTCTTAATATGAGCTTGTTTTGTTCTAGAGGAGACTAATATGAGATAATTTTCTTCTAGAGGAAACTGGCAAAATTTTTTACCTGAGAAAGGCTATATGAAGATTTTTCAAGGAAGCTAGTATCAAATCATTTTCGTCTAGAGGAGGCTGGTTTGAAATACTTAAGATCATTTTCTACCAAGAGGAGGCTAGCATGAGCTGATTTTATTCTAGTGGAAATTAGAATAAGAAGACTTTTGGAAAAGAGGGATAAACCCTTTTCCTAAGGGGCAGAAAAGCCCCAATTTTTTCCCTAGAGTCAAAAATAATCATTTTTTTGGTATGTATGAAAACGCTTTCCTCAAGAGAAGGCTGGTATGAGATCATTTACCTCTAGAGGAGGCTGGTAGGATCGTTTCCTTCTAGAGAAGGCTCATAAAATAATTTTCCTCTAGAGGAGGCCTAAGATCATTTTCTCCAGGAGGAAGATAGCATGAGACTATTTTTTTTTTAAAGGGAACGGGTTTAAGAATAAAAATTTTTTTGGATGAGGTTCCCCCTTTTTTTGAATAAAAAAACCCCCAAAATTTTTTTTATTCTAGAGGGGCTATATGAGATCATTTTTGTCTGGGCTGCATAATTTTTTTTTTTCTAGAGGGGCTATTAATCTTTTTCGTCTGGGGCTAAAAGATTTTTTTTTTCTCGGGGGGGGCTAGTATAGACTTTTTGCTGGGGCCCGCATAGATTTTTTTTTCTCTAGAGGGGGCTAGTATAAGATCAGTTTTGGCTGAGGCCAGCATAGATTTTTTTTCTCTAGAGGGGGCTAGTATGAGATCAGATTCTTCTATACTGATTTTGGATCCTTTTTTTCCCCATGGAGCATTACCTGAAAAAATAAGTCTCCATAACACTTGTCTCTTCAATGAGAATAAGTAACCCCTTGGAGTACTTAGTCACAAAATAAAATATGACATAAGTGAACCCCTTTATAGAATAACTATTTTAGTTTAGAGTATGTTGCCTTTAAATAGCTTTGCATGAACTCCGTCCTCATCTCGCATTTCTATTCCCGAAAATATAAATTTCCCCCCCCTTTAAAATAGGAAAACTTGCTTTAGACTCTAGACGTGGCGTCTGGTATAAAATTTAATTTTCTGCATAATTGTTTCCCCAAGCACTAACTGTCTTGAAATACATGAAAAGGAGCATAAAAGGCAGACAGCCACAGATGTGACAGGAATCCAGCATCGTGAAGAGAGGAACCTCGCTATCTTCTGCAGTCAAATTCTCTCAGACTTGACTATTATATCATTCACAGACTGAAAACTGTATAGAGAGTTTCAAATTTGGGGGAAATGAGGTTTTATGGAGTCAAAGATTAAATTTGATTTCAATGCCAAATCTGTTGATGTTAATGACTGTTATAAAAATTGTGTAAATTTATAAATTAATCTTGCCTATATTTCACATGCCTGGTACATTTTCTGTGGATTGATTGCTTCAAGAAATTTTTCATAGTCCTAAAATTGTCATGGTGCCCTTGAACTTTTACGGATATTCCAAGGTGTAAACCAGTAGTGCACAACATGAGGCCCATAGGCCACATGTGGCCCCCAATGACCCTCTTTGCGTTCCTCAGCCATTAGGACTGAAACACGCTACAGTATGTCTCTGTCTTCATACTTCAGAGAGTCAAAGGCGTAGTAAGAAGAGGGTGGGGGTGGGAAGGTCTGCCCTGGGCGGCATATGTCCCCTACAGTAAGTCCGGGTGGCACATCTGTGTGGAGACCCGGACACTGCATCTTTTCACCTGTATGAGTGTCCTAAGGAAAACTATAGCGAAATAGGGAACCAAAGGCTATTGGCTCCCTGCCCCGCTATGTCTCTTAGGCCATAGTCTTCTGTACTAGGAGATGAAGGGAGCACCATTCCAGCATAGGAGGGGGGACAACGTCATGCTGCTCACGACTGGCACTAGCTCCTGAAGCTAGCTGCTTTGTAGGAAAATGGGGAGAGGTGAGAATCATTTTTTTATTTTTTTTGTAATCAGTCAGTGGGGCTTATATACATATCTTTCGGAGCCATATATACCTATCTATTTACCTACAAGGGGGCATATACCTGCCTGTCTACCTACAGGGAGCATATATGCTTACCATCTATAGGGGGCTTTATATCTACCTATCTACCTACAGAAGGCATATATACTTACCATCTACAAGGGTCTGTATGTTTATCTACCTACAGGGGCATATACACTTACCATCTACAGGGGGATGTATACCTAAGTATCTACCTACAGGGGACATATACCTACCGATCCTCCTACAGGGGCATATATACCTACCAGTATACCTATGGGGGTGTATACCTAAGTATTTACCTACAGGCGGCATATACCTACCGATTTTCCTAAAGGGGCATGTATATCTACCATTATACTACAGGTGGTGTACACCTACTTATCTACCTACAGGGGGCATATACCTACAAATCTTCCTACAGGGGGCACATACCTATCAGTCTACCTACAGGGGGTGTATACCTAAGGTGAGCACTGTATAACTGGAACTGTTATGGTGAGCACTGTATGACTGGAACTGTTATGGTGAGCACTGTATGACTGGGGCTGTTATGTTAGACATTGATGGCCGGAATTGTTATGGTGGGCACTGTATGGCTGGCACTATAGAGCTACAAATAGTATTTTAAGCAACCTATATGAGCAATCCAGTAAAACTGTTTCTGTATTATCTCTGGTTTTTCTTTTTTAAAGAATATCTTTTTTCTGCAAAATCAGGGCAGATCCCCCAGTTAACCAAAAAAATGTCTGATAGGTTGGAACTCCGAAGGAAGAGGGGGGAAAGGAGCCATAAATGTTATTTCCCCTCTAGTTATAGTTGGCACCAGTAGGTTTAGCTTCTTCAATAGAGTCAAATAAGAAGCATCTCAGACCGGCCATAAAGGAAAAATGTAACCCCTTTGGGTTTGACCAGGGTAAAGGCTTATTATTTGGATAGGTATAGTTGTGTCCTCTTCATCTTAAAGGGAAAGGCCATAGGTAGATATACTATGGTAAAGGTGCTGATACACATAAAATGTAAGCTTACTCAACCCACTGATTTCTTCAGGATGGGACTATTTATGTGTATGGGATGTCTTGATGCCTTATCCTTTGTTCTCATTGCAGTCTGGCAGCCGCCTCTTCCCCTCTCCCCACTAAAAACACAGGCACCACTGTGCCGAACACACTTGGATGTATATGAGGTAGTTGAGAGAACAGTTGTTGGCTGTACTCTCGTTCATGAAGGTACATGGCCACTTTAAGATACTGTGCGCAAGGTGACTTTATTGACTAACCCAGTGTTCTGCAAAGTGCAGCTGTCTAGCTGTTGGGAAACTACAACTCCCATCATGCCCACTGGTATATATTATATAAATCAGATGGGATCCCTTTCAACATTTTTTTTAAACACAAGAAAAAAAAAGGAAATTTTTAATCATCAGATTTGAATTTTGAGTGCAAACCCCCTTTCCACAGAAAGGGCATTGAAGAAAAAAACGTGTCTGGATCTTTCAGCTACAATGACCCAAGCACACCACCAGGTCACAAAGAAGTGGCTTCAAAGAAGCATTCAAGGTCCTGGGTGGCAAGCCCCTCCAGATCTCAGACCCATAGAAAACCTTATGCCCACGACAGCCCCAAAACATCACTGCTCAGAAAACCTGTAGGGAAATGGCCAAAAAACCCAGAAAACAGGGGGCCAAACCCTTGTGAAGACTTACGGGAAACGTTTGACCCCTGTAAATTCCCCAACAAAGAAATGAAAAAATATTGAGATAACTTTTGTTATTGACCAAATACTTATTTTCCACCAAATTTGCAAAAAAAACCCCCCAAAATCAGACAAATGTGATTTTCGGGTTTTTTTTTTCCCTCTTTTTGTCATTCGTATTGAAGCGACCTATATTCAATTACAGCTTCCTCCTTTTTAAGGGGAGAATTTTCACAATTGGTAGCTACTAAATACTTATTTTCCCCAATGTACATTTATTATGAGACTTGGTGTACAGCGGACGGGTACTTTAGCAGCAGCTCTTTTTACTTTTGACTGCACGACATAGAGGAAGCTGCAGTAATCACTCATGTGGGCAGGGATAGGACGTCTCCCGCCTAATCCTTCATTAGATCCCGCCGATGTGAACTCACATCCTCTAGTGTCTACAGTTTCACAGCTATAGGGACAGGCAGCCATGATTATGGAGCCCAGAGGGGTCTTTCCCGGCTGAGGGGCGGCTATTAATGCCCCTCGCTGCTTTTGGGCCCCGGGAAAGGGTTTTCCCGAGAAACACCTAGGTTGGGGGGAAGGCCCCCAGCCCCCCCCCCTACAAAAGGGCGGTTAGGCAATTTCACACGGGTTATGCCCATGTAATTGCAGCACGGATTTCGCCCCGCAATTACGCCGGCAGCCTGCGGGCCCACCCCATAACACTCATTTTTACGGGGCATACACCCGTAAAAAATTCCGTGTCACTTTTTCCCAAAGGCGGATTCGCTGAGCGGGAAAAGAGACGGGAAACCATATTCTCTATGAGAACTGTGGATTACCGTAATGACTGGACGGCTTCCAGCTGTACTGCAGAGCAAATACAGCGCGCAGTACGGCTGGAATCCGTCCCAGAATAAGCCGTGTGAACGAGGCCTTAGTGTACTGTCAGCAACCAGGGAGGCTTTGTAGTAAGTGGGGACAGTGTGTGTTTGTGTGCATCTGGGCTTATGTGTGTGTACACATAAGTGTGTGTGTGCACACATGGGTTTGTATGTGCATGTGCTTGCATATGGGCTGGTGTGTGTGTGTGTGGGTGCACGTGGGCTTGTGGGAGTTCTGAGTACAGACAAACACACCTGTACTCAGAACTCCCATAGAACAGAATGGAGAGTCATGGGCAAGCATGACCAGCTCTCCAATCTGAGGCAAGACTTTCGGGAGCCTATTCCCAAGATATATGCAGGTTCCCGAGGTGAGACCTGCATCTATCACACTTTGATCGCGTATCCTATTGCTATACCATCAAAGTGCATAGTGGAAACATTCTTTTAGGACTAAATATGAATATTTTCCAAATTTTTCTGTAAGTACAAGCCACCACTTCAATCCATGTGGATTTCATAATGGAATCCAAGTGGGCTCTCCATCCCATAGTTGTAATAGGAATTTGTAATGCACCCGTTCACTAAATAATCACTCATCCAGCATTTAAAGCATCTAAAGATGAGCTGTCATCAACAAAAAAAGCTATGGATGGCCACACGTTGTGGTAATGCTTTACAAATGTTCAAGAGTGGCCCCCTACCGTTTCGTCCGAGACATGCTTGAATCTGATCGAGAGCTTGTCCTTAAGAACTCAGGCAGAATTTAAAGCCAAAGGTGGATTTACAAAATACAAACAAGATTAAAAAAAAACTTTTTAGATTTTTAGGAGCAAAAGTAACAAGCTTTAAAAGACAAAATCCATAACTAACAGATGCTAATAGTTGATCCAAATTTATTATGAGATAGTCAAGAACGTCTATCAAATGAGGGTTTTCTCCCTTCAAAGCTGTAGTGATGGGAGATAGGGAGCCTAAACTAAAAATTTTCAAAACATTGTTACCCTTTTGCTTTCAGGAAAGTTGTTCAGCCCTTTTGGTTACCATTTGTATTATTCTTTGTTTTTTTTTTTTTTCTTCTGGCCACGTCCAAAGAGGTTGGCTACAGTCTCAAAAACCTTTAACTTCTGAATAATAAGAGCAACTGTAGTATCAGGAATAGTTTGGAGACAGTGTTTATAGCCCTCCCCTTTTTACATTTTTCTCTCCTTACCCCTCCTGTGTTTTCTATTTTTCAGTATGGAAAACACCATGAATCAAAAGCACGGACTTTTTTCATCCTAAAAATAGCAGACTGATTGTTTTACAAATTGAAAAAACCCTTTGGATGCAATACGGGGCATACTTTATTTTTAACAGCCCTGGGTCAAATTTTTTTTCAATAACCACTTTTTTCTCCAACCATTTAAATTTTTTTTTTTTTTTTTAGTTTTTGGTTGAACCACAATTCTAAAGCAAATATCTAATTTTCATTAGTTGATTCTGGGTTAATTTTTAAATTGTTATTACTTCTGACGGTTTCAAGTTATTTTAGTATGGAAGTGGTGAACAATATTTAGTGTTTCTTGAGGTTAGTAATAGTAGCCCACACATAGAAGTCAGGAAATTATGCATTATAACATGGTATAGTACATGGACAGGGCTTATAAGGCTACTATATACACAAAAATACAATGTATAACTCATCTAAAGTTACATTTCACAAAACTTTATACCAAACATGGTTATGGTCCTCAGCCTCAGGCAAAAGATTTAACTAATTGGTTAAAAGACCCCTACATAGGGACAGAGATTCTGATCTGTTAAAAACTGATTGGCTCTGCGCCTCACTCCTCACCTCTTTTTCTATAAATAAGGCCTGGCGGTTTTGTCTTGGGGAAGAAAGCAGACTCTCTGGACACCGAAAACTTCTTCTGTGTATCTTGACTCTCCTTTCTCAAGCACGCTATACTAAATAGGAAACCAAAGTGGATCCTATTAGACGATTTTAGTCTGACCAAAATTGTTAATTAAACATCAGTAACCGTTGTGGGTTTTTTCGTTCTTTAATGGAAAGGTACCAACAATTTTGTCCACTGGTTTAGCTCCCTAGACCATTGTCTGCGTAACTTTTTTTTTAATTTCCCAGCAAACTTGTTTTTTTTGTTTTTGGGGTGGCTTTACCTCTAAGAATACCCTAGAAACTAAAACAACAGAGATATTGATGAATGCAAAGGTTGACATTGGCTCTTCTCAACATTTCTCTTGTGTGAAAACACACAAACAAGTTGAGCATGGTCAAAAAACCATAATTTTAATAAAATATTTCCCCAAATTTAAAAACATATTTCCAAACAAAACCACCCACATTCATCTTGGGTCCAGTAGCGGGGAGTAACTTTCAGCTTTTCCTCTTCTCACATAGGAGAGCCAAGCAGCTCCAGGTCCTGTTATACATCAGATATTTTGGCCTCTATTCCTGTGTTTTGCTCATGGCTCTGGGCACTTCCCACACACCCTGGCCCCTTTTGCTTATCTTTTTTTGCCACACTTCTAAATTATTTTTTTGAACATCTCGTCTATTTTGTTTTCGGGCCCCTTGGCAAAGTTAGACTCTGGTTTTGTTTTGTTTTTGCAAAAAGGCATACATTTTTTTGCAATAAAGCCCCATTTTCTGAATGTACATCTTTACTAGTGTGAGTGACAGCTTACCTTTTTTATTGTTGTACCTAAATCAGGATAGATGGATCAGCTTTATGGAAAAGTACTACTGCAGACTGTGTCAGAAGATTTGTTGGAATGAAACCTGAATTACAGCCAAGATTTCTGTACCCTCGATACCTTTGTGTTCTCCATTTGTATGCATGCCCTGCTACTATATTCTTTTGTGGTAGGGCAAGTTTTGATTGGCCGAATTGGGGATCCGAGGATGGGCCCAGGGTGTAAAATGATAGTGTGGCTGACCGCTAACTGCAGGTTATTTATACCTTGTGTAATAATAACAGCATTGCACACAATGCAATAAAAATACCCTTTTTAGTATAGCTGGACAGAGAACCCTCAAAGTAAGTTCCTGGTGGGTCTAAAGGAGTTTCACTCAACACTGGGGCAGGCTGTTTTATATCAACCTACTGCCCATAGAATGTCCCCACACCCATTTCAAAGCTAGTTTGGTTTTTTCAACGCTGGGGACAGGCTCAACTGCCCACAGGGACAATAGAGATCCCTGGTGGGCCCTTGACTGGGAAGCCTCTTTTCATGGAGAAAAGGGAGAAAAGGGGGGAGATACAAACCTTCGGGGTGGGAACAACGCCTTTACGCTCCACTGGAATTTAAAAATTCTAAAAGGCTTTTGGGGAAAAAAGCTGGAAAACTTGACCCATCTATTGGGCTTGAGATTGCTGCTTTCCCAAAGATGGGCCAGGGGTTGCATCCTTTTCCCATAAGCCTTTTAGAATTTTAATTACCCGTGGGGCGAAAAAGGGGTAAATCTCCACACACCCAAAAAGGGCTTTTCCCTAATGAACCCTCACCCTTTTGACACATTAAGCCCCCTCAACTACCACCGTATTTTACTCGTCGATGGGGGCAAATATCCCAAAATTAAATCAGAGAATAAAATGGAAGCTTTAATCCTTTTCCAAATTTCAAGGCTTAGGATTCAGATGGACATGAGGGGTTTCTACATCCAATAATGGGGCGAAGAGTTTTCCTTTTTTTTCCCATAAACCTTTTTTTCATGGAGAGAGGGTGAGAAAAGAAAGGTAAGCAAGAGCAGTTTTAGATGTGAAAGCTGTATTTGGGCCCCAAGAATCATCTCCAAATGGTGCCCCCAAAAATCAAATTTACAGTGACACCAAGAATTTAAATCCACGGGGGGACCCCAAGAACCCTTCCACGTGGGGCCCCCAAGAATCAATTCCACTGGTGGGCCCCAAGAATCAACTCCAATGGTGGGGCCTAATAATTATTTCCACTGGTGGTCTCCATGAACCAACTTCACTAGTAGTTCCCAAAAATCAAAAATTTCGGGTGCCCTCATTTTTCTAGCTTGGTTTTCTCCCATATTTTTACTCCCAAAACATAGAAACATCAGCCAAAACCCAGGATTTTAGTGGGATCAGACAACTATCTAATGAATATGGCGCTGTCTTGACTCTCAATGGCAGATGCTGTTAGAGAGAAGAATTAGACGAATAGATATCAAAAGCCCCATGTTTTTTTTATTGGGGGGATAGCCCCCCACCAAATGTTTGGGAGGGTTTAAGGAACCTGTCCTTTAACTCGCAGGGAAATTTTTATTCAAAAGAACTGAGTAACAAAATAGTTTTTGTAGGGAAAAGATTTGGGAAAAAATTAGCATTTATTATTAACTTGCTCCTTATTTTTGTTAAGGTTTCCCGTGGGCGACTTATTTTTGTGCAAACCCATACAAAATGTCGTCAATCACTATAAGACCGCCCACTCTTTTAAACCCCGATAAGCTAATAAAAGAATAAACTCCAAGGTCTACTAAAAATTTTTCCAAAAGCATAATTCAATCGCCTCAGCTCCCCCCCTCTAAACATTTGCCCGCACAAAAATGTTTTTTTTAAAACAAGTTCCCCTTTTAAACAAATCTCCCAATCAAAACACATGCACCCACTGAGCCAAGCATGCAAGCTTTGGGATCAGTAAGGCTGTGAACAGTTTTTTAAAAAATAAGGCCAACTAAACCTTTCCCTCGTGCCCCTGACTTTTTTTCCAGTATAGCTGGACAGTGGTCCTTCAGAATAGTTTTCTCTGATGGGTTTGAAGGAAGTTCAACCCAACAATGGGGCAGGCTGTTTTTACTATGAAGCTATTGCCTGTGTTAATGGTCTCCAATCCTTTTCAAAGATAGTTGTAGTTTTGCAAGCCACACTTGGAAACCCTCCCCCATTAAACCTCCTAAAATCGTTAACTGTTTTCCATGCAGTCACTGTTTCCTTTAAATCCTTAACGACCGCCCACCATCTTTTGGCTTCGGGCATTTCAGGTTGTTCGTTTGCAGTGACGTCTTTTGACGTCGCTGTAGACATCGGAGTTTGCGGCGCCCGCCGCCGCAGCAGCGCTCGGAATGGGGTTGTACTACACAGCCCTGTTTCCAGCACAGCTCCTGCAAGCATCGGGGAGCGGGGAAAACTTTCGCTCCCCGGTGCTTTAACCCTTTGATTGCTGCAGATCATCACCGCAGCGCAATCAAAGGATTTCCCTGCTCTGTCGGGTGATCGGAACGCCCGGTGATCCGACAGAGCCTGGGGAACGGCTGCACAGTCAGCCCTGGGGACCTCGAGTAGCCCCAGAGCGGTCTGTGTAAGAAGCCAGTGATCAGGGCAGACTGTGTGCTGCCCTGATCACTGTCTGTGTCAGACTGACACAGATTACAATGTATTAGCATTAGTGTTGAGCGATTTTTATCGACAAAGTTGAAATCGGCAAGGTTTTTATGGTGATCGAAATTTCCAGATCATGCGAAAATTAAGGTTAAAATCTGTGCATCATCTATTAAGATCGCGCCTTTTTCGGCGCTTCCTGTAATTTTGCCGCCAGCAAATGAGATTACAGAATAGAGCAGGGTGAGATGTGTGTGCGACGTCATGACTGTGATGTGTATGGTTGCGATTGGCTGGAAAAATCACATGACCTCGTTTTACATAGAACAGAGTTTCCTGTTTCAGACTCAGTGTCTCTAAGCGTCTCATAGTGATAGGACCTGCTCTCTGACTGTGGCCAAACAGCTCAGCGAAATTAGTCTATTTCTGCACAGAGAAACCTCTACTATTAGCTGTGATCCTTTCAATTCAGTTAGATTAGGATTTTGAACATTTATGTAGTTTAGCTAGAGTATTTTTAAAGCAGAATCAACCACTGTAAATTCACTGCGGTGGAGCGAGGGGGGGGGGGCCCACGCGGGCGAACACAGACAAGCTCTTATCTATAAAGAACACTGGATACAGTTGCACACACACACACTTAGTGTAGACATTGTAGTGGAAATTCTTTATTATTAACATTTGCTATTGAAATCATTCCTGGATATTGGCAGCCTGAACTTTTATTGGACTAAACACATTTCTAGATAACTGCAGGTCTCCTTTGTTAGCTGCAAAACTCCACTTTATTATCATAATTACACATTCAGAACAGGTTTTCAATTTATTACCCATAACACCTGTGGACTGTTGATATATCCGACCTTGCACTTAAATTACAAAACCAGCAATCTTGTAGTCAGCACAGGTTGTCTTAATGTTGCAAAAATACCGTGAATCGTACGAAACATCACATTTACGTGTTTTTGACCTTTTTGCGCACCAGCACTGTTCCATTGACGCAGCTATCTACGTAAATCTTAAAATCAGCACAATTCCTATATTCCAACACAGGTGATTGAAAGTGCAAAAAATACCGTTTAATTATATCAAAACATAACAGTTTTATGTGTTTTTTGACTTTGCGCACCCATCACCTGTTCATTGACGCAGCATCTACGTAAATCTTAGACAGAAATTCTCTATTCGCCACAGGGAATATGAAAGGTGCAAAAAATACCGTTATTATATCAAAACATAACAGTTCTCGTGTTTTTGGACCTTTTGTGCACCCAGCACTGTTCATTGACGCAGCATCTACGTAAAATTCTTAAAACGAGCATTCTATATTCACCACAGTGAATTGAAAGGTGCAAAAAAAATACCGTTATTATATCAAACAATAACAGTTATGGGTCGTGTTTTGTTGGACTTTTGCGCACCAGCACTGTTCATTGAGCAGAGCATCTACGTAACTCTTAAACACAGCATTTCTAATATCACCACAGGGTTGGAATTGAAAGGTCAAAAAATACCGTTTTATTATATCAAAAACTAACAGTTTCACGAGTTTTTTTGACTTTTGCGCACTCCAGCACAGTTCAATTGACGCAGCATCACGTAAATCTTAAAACAGCAATTCTATATTCGACCATCAGGTGAATGAAAAGGTGCAAAAAATACGTTTTATTAATATCAAAACATAACAGTTTACGTTGTTTTTTGACTTTGCGCACTCCAGCACTGTTTCATTATGACGCAGCATCAACGTAAACTTAAAACAGCAATTCAAATAGTCACCACAGGTGAATTGAAAGGTGCAAAAATACCGTTTTATTATCTCAAAACAAACAGTTCCGTTTTTTTTGACTTTTTGCGCACCCAGCACTGTTTTCATTGACGCAGCATCTACGTAAATTCTTAAAACGGCAATTCTATATTCACCACAGGTGAATTGAAGGTGCAAAAAATACCGTTTATTATACCAAAACATAACAGATTCTGTTTTTTGGACTTTTGCCCAGTCCCAGATTTGTTGATAAGACACCTTGCAGTTAAATTTGAATCCAGCAATTATGTTTTTGAATAGAGGGATTTGAGAATAGCTGTGATTTTGCCCGTCTTTAATAATAAGACTTACCAAAACTATTCCATACCTTCCTCAAATTTTATATTTCTGAACATGGATCGAAATGCAGAGGGTACTCGAGCAAGAGGGGGGTCGACATGGGAGGTAGAGTACGAGAGAAGTGCCTCCTTCCAGTGCTTGCGACAACACAGCATGCCACCGGATCGTCAGTTGCAGGACCGTCAGTGCTTGTCATCGCTGGGTCAGGGCCCTGTGAATCTAAGTAACGAACATCGTCGCCATACTGTCCTTTCAGTGGTTAATGCAACCTTCATCTAGCATCTTACTTCCTCGTCCTCCCAGTCACGCCACAAATGTCGTCATCAGCAAAACATCATCATCCGTCCAACATGAAGCAGCCCAAATGTTCAACTCGTTGTACCCCACCACTGTTGGAATAATCCATTGTCTGAACGCCTCTTGATGACAAAATGGCGTTTTGGGGTCAGAAGCATGTTAAAAGATAAGAGGAAGATTTTAGTCCTGCTCTGACGCCCATTACTGATGCCCATCAGAGGAGAGTTAAGGAAAGCCGGTCAACTCGGCAAAAAATACCGGGCGGGACCGTGCAACTCCTTGCTCGTCTGCCCCTTGCTTGTAAAGCCCGCAGCTTTCTGGATGCAGAAAGTCAGGACGACCAAGTCACCTGTGTTTTATGATGAGTATGAAGAAAGACGACATTGCGGATCCATCCTGGTCTTTTCCCGCAGAATAGCTTGCGAGCGCATCATCAGTGGACGAGGAGGAAAGACGATGTGGTAGTTCAGTACTGGGTCCCGCCACAAAAAGGTAGATGGGCGTCGCAGAAGTCCCGCTGATATGATTCCTCCAGCCACGGTCAGCGCAAACCCCGCTCCTCGCATATCCCGTCAAAAAGGTCAGGACTCTCAAGCCTGGGCCCTTCTTGAGAGCTAGCCTCTGACTTTCCACACCAGCCGATGTCATAGCAAGACAAGAAAAGCAAGTTGACGGGCAAATTGGATACAGCAATCACGCCCCGCCAATGCCGTGAAACGCAAAGTAGAGACAAAGAACCTTAAGTGGTTATAACCACCACCAACATGTACTATTCACATGCAGCGAATGCATGAGTTGAAATGGAGGAACACTTTTGCCAAAAAAGGCCAAGCGACGCCCCGTGCCCTCCAACCAACTGTCACACCCTCTGTCTCCGCGCTACCTCCTCCCTCCGCACCACCAAGCATTCCTCAGCTGCCCTTGTCCTCTCAGAGTCATTGATCAGGATCAGCCCTCCGCTTCAAGCTCCAACCGTCGCCCGAGTACCAACATCACCACCAGAGACCCATCCTACCCGCTTACCATCCGCCAGTTTGAACGACCTGCGACGCCGTACAGCGGCCAGTCTAGCAGCCAGCCCATTCTGTCTTCCCAGTTTGTGTGTGAGCGGCAGAAGAAACACTTTAACCCAAACCATACCCAAAGCCAAAAGCCTGAATGTCGGCATTGCCAGGCTTTTGGCCTTGGAAATGTTCCCTTTTCCCGTCTGGTGGACACAGATGGGTTCCGCCACTCATGGCCCTGCCTGCCCCCAATACCAGATGCCGAGCAGCATTTCTTTGCCAGACAATCCGTCCCTGCCCGGGCCAGCCACGCGTCATCTAAAATTTCAAGCGCGTGTCTCACCCTGTGGCCGGAAAAGTCCATCTAACCACCGACACAGGGACTAGTAACACGGCCAAGGCCGCTATATCTCTGTGACAGCTCACTGGGTGACTGGGTGGATGTCTCTGGGGTTGACGGTGGCTCTCAGCTCGGCGCACGCTCTTCACAACCGCAGGGAGGGTGCAGGGTTCTTTCCCCCAAGCTCCTCTGGTGGCATCACGGGCCCATAGAAACCAGGCCGTGTTGACATTAATCAGTCGTGGAGACCTCCACACACAGGTCAGGAGCTGTGGGACGGTCCCCCGCAACGAGACCGAGCGCGGCTGGGTGCAAGAACCTTGTGCCAGGCAAGGTGGTGTCGAAAAACGGGCGAAATCTGCTGGCCGCCCTTAAGATCGTAGGCTGGACACTCCCTTGCCTGGCACATGTCATGAACCTTGTCGTCCAGAAATTTCTAAAGAGCTACCCGGTCTGGATTTGCCTGCTGGGGAAGGCTCGAAGTCTAATCGCACTTCCGCCTTCCCTCGCACCCTGCTTCGTCCCCCTGGCTGCGTTGCAGCGTCAGCTCGGCCTCCCCGTCAACCGTCTCATTGTTGACTGGCAACACGCGGAAATTTCCCCACCTCCCACATGCTCCAGCGATTGGTGGCAGCAGCGCAATGCCATTACGCAGTACGAAGTGACACAGGGCCTGACAAGCAGCGGGCGGACCTCGGGGTGTTGAGCCCGAGAGTGGAGGCAGGTTTAAAGAGCCTGCACCATCCTTGCCATTTTGAAGAAGCCACCAAAAAAAATGGGCAGTTGCGGACAAAGCCCTTGTCAGCATAGCATTGTGGGGATCTTAGTTCTGGAAAATCGTTGGGCACTCTGAAACAACAGGTCCCGCCAGCGACGGAGGGGGAGAGGACACAGATGCGGGCACGGGCCTTTCTCTCCGTCAAAAACCCAAGGCCGACAGTTTCACAATTTCATCGGGCTTCATTAGGCAGTGGTTTGGGTCCAAGCTAGTGCAAGGTGCGCAATCACTCTCAGGGTGCATCATCTCAGGGAAGTCAGGGCTGTTTGAAGCTGTCCGGCCGGAGGAGGGGGAGGAGGAGGAGGAGGTATTCCTAGACACCCGTACCGCGTCCCTG
Organism: Phyllomedusa bahiana; assembly: GCA_025379985.1. Classification (NCBI taxonomy): domain Eukaryota; kingdom Metazoa; phylum Chordata; class Amphibia; order Anura; family Hylidae; genus Phyllomedusa; species Phyllomedusa bahiana. The sequence goes on from JAODAL010016989.1 coordinate 22,459, forward strand.
CCTTGAAAGAGGTTGGCGCGAATTTGAGCGGAGAGAAGATGAGGAAGATCATTTGCTAGTGCCCCTCGACCAGAGGCTTGTGGAAAACCCAAAGGGTCCATCTCTCACAAAAGTGCTTGGATGCTCCATTTCCTCCAACATGATCCTCGCATTAAGGGCCAAACAAAATGAACAACAGTTACTGGGTGGCACCCTCCTGTATCCCCGGTACAAAACAAAATCAGCACTTTCCTTCCACCCACCCAAAAAGATTAAAATGCAGGAAATGGAGACCTTGCTGATTGATCAACTGGAGACATCTGTTGCTCTGCTTCACGTTCCCAAATGTCACGGTGGAACAACATCAGCGACGTGACAGCAGTAGAGTGCCAAGATAGGCGAGCGGGAGCAGCAGGCAAGGTGGCAAAGCCTAATGGGTGACCTCTGGGAATCTTTGTTTACCACCTCACCAACGCAAAGCAAATGCAGGGCACACATCCAACACACAGAACCAGCTTAAGATCAAAGGTGCACGACTATCTGCGTCTCAACACCGATGTTTTTGATGTGTTCCGGACCCAATAGACTTCTGGGTATCCAAAGAGAATGGGCCCAACACTCGTCACCCTAAGTTTGTCCCCGCCCGCAGCCCGGTCATATCGAGCGACCTTCAGCACAGCGGAGGATCATTACAGACAAAACGCATCCGGCTTTCCCCCAGATAATGTGGATCGTTGACTTTCATCAAGATGAATCAGGCATGGATCCTGATGATTTGTGGCCCCAATTGCCGAGGTCACCGATTTGTTGCCGGTCAAATTCACATTCCTCTCAAACAAAATGGTCCTCTTTAAAAATGTTTTTTAAAATGATCATTCTTACTCAATTTTTATTCCATTTCCCAACAGTTATTTTTGCTGGTTTGTGCTGTGAGGAACTGTAAAAGACAGCAAGGTTTCATGACTACACCGTTATTCCTTTACTCACTTTATCTTTAGAAGTTTTCTTCGCATTGTCAAAGTTTTGATGGTCATGTTGCTGTGAAATCCATCTATACATTATGGTCCTTTGCAACAGAAATGTGGCTTTTAAGTGGCATTTCTCCCTCACAATTTTTAATATTGGCTGAGAAGTCATATTTATAATTTTTTGGGGTCATGTAGCTGTGAGATACAGCAATAATCATGGTCCTTTGGAACAGAAATGTGGCTTCTAAGTGGCATTTCTCCCTCACAATTTTTAATAGTGGCTGAGAAGTCATATTTATAATTTTATTCTGACATTTATATGTGAGATACAGCAATAATCATGGTCCTTTGGAACAGAAATGTGGCTTCTAAGTGGCATTTCTCCCTCACAATTTTTAACAGTGGCTGAGAAGTAATTTTTTTAATTGTTTCGGTCAGGCTGCTTTGAAATGCATCATTACTACAGGTCCTATTATAAAAAAATGTTGTTTCTAACAGACATTTGTTCTTCACAATTGTCCAAAGTGGCTCAAGGGTCATGCTTTGAATTTTTGGGGGCATTTTGCTTTGAAATGCAGCTATACTACAGGTCCTATTATAAAAAAAAATGTTGTTTCTAGCAGACATTTGTTCTTCACAATTGTCCAAAGTGGATCAATGGTCATGCTTTGAATTTTTGGGGGCATTTTGCTTTGAAATGCAGCTATACTACAGGTCCAATTATAAAAAAAATGTTGTTTCTAACAGACATTTGTTCTTCACAATTGTCAAGAGTGGCTCAGGGTGATGGTGCTGTCAGACACAGGAATCGGTAGGACCCTGATAATGGACACATATTGCAAAATGACTTGTGTTTGCAAGATCTTCACCATAGCTATCAATCCCTTTATTGATACAACCCATTTAATACAATTAAAAAAAGAGAAACAAAGACATGGTGGGATTCCATCCTATTTTAAAAATGTGTTTTCTAGAATTAAACTACTAAAAAAATTGCATGTACAAAATAGCTGGTAAAAAAAATTCCTCTGAATTGTACAAGGGAGGTACAGGAAAACTTGACCAGATGTAGGTTATTCAGATGACATGGAGTATGGAGCAATGACAGAGAACAAAGTACAGAGACAAATTCCTCCAGCACGTTGAGTAAAATTAGTAAATGAATTACAAGAAAAAGGGCACCGGGGTGGGAAAAGGAGCGTTGACCACCATATTTCCCCAAGGAAGCCAATTGGCCGCACTCTCGGGGGGGAAAGCGCACCAGGCAGAGACGATATGATAGTCAATTCCTGAAACTAAAATGGGGGTTTTGAAAGACTCCTTTTTTGTGGCACTTTTTATCTTGGGTATGCAGGTTTGGGCCTCTGTGGCCGGGACAGGTATGTCAATTCCATGAAACAAAAAGGGGGGTTGAAAGACTTTTTCCCCGGCACTTTTGAATCTGTGGGTCAGACGGGTTTTTAATTGTCATTCGGGTACAGGACAGTATATAAAAGCCCAGTGAAACAAAAAATGGGGGTTAAAGACTCCTTTTCCCCTCACTTTTGAATCTGGGGGTCAACGGGTTTATTGGTCATTCTCGGGTACAGGACAGAAATGTAAATTTCCATTGAAACTAAAATGGGGTTGAAAACCCCTTTTTTCCAGCATTTTTTAAAATTTTGGGGGGGTCAGCGGGTTTGGGCTATGCTTGGGCCCAGGACGGGTAAGTCAATGCCCAGTGAAACAAAAAGGGGGTTTAAAAAGACTCCTTTTTCCGGGCACTTTTTTTTTGGGGGGTCATGCAGGTTTAATGGTCATTCTGCGGTAGGGGACAGATATAGTCAATGTCCATGAAAAAAAATGGTTTGGAAGTCCTTTTTCTGCATTTTTTAAAATCGGGGGTCATCAGGTTTGGGCTCATGCTGGGCCCAGACATTTTAATCAATGTCCGTTCAACTAAAATGGGGGGTTGAAAGACTCCTTTTTCCGATTTTTAAAAACTGGGGTCTGCAGGTTAGGGGCTCAGCTGCTTCCGGGACAGGGATTTTCAATGTCCAGTTCAAGTAAGAGAGGGTTCAAATCATACTGCCTTCTGGCATTTTTAATTTGTGGGTGATGAGTTTTTAAGGGGTCATGCTGTGGTACAAGACAGGATAGTGAATTTGTGGTTTTTTTTTTTGGCTTTTAAACCCTAAGTGTTTGCCTAAGATGTACACATACCCTTTTTACTGTCGGGGATTTAAATTCCAGCTCCCCCACCCTTTTGGGTGAAAGAATGAAGGTTTTCTTGCTCCCCCTTTAGATTTTAATGGTCTTTGCCATAACCGACTGCTCACATCGACTTTCTTGTCGATGATGGCGACTATCGACCATGTCGTGGCCAACCAATCCCTCAAAACCCAGTTTTAGGACTGGAGTTTGAGAAAAACACCTAGATCTTCATTACCTCTATGGTTCCCTTTCCCCCCTACACATTCATCATGTCTCCCCACCTCGACAACCTACTAGGACCTTCTAGAGTCACTCCCAGCCCATCTAGCTGCTTCTTTCTAAAGTTAACAGGGATGCAAATGTAATCTTTAGTTTATTAATATTATTGATGCTGCATACTATTCAGTTGCCAATGTGAGAAGAAGATTATTCACTGCTTTAGACTAGTTTAGAACTTTTAATTGCAGTGGTTTAAAAAAGTATACATTTGAAAACGCATGGAATTTGAAATCAATATTTGAAGCAACATTTTTTGACATATAGAGATGAATACATTTTCAACAAAAACTGATGTTGTTTTTGTAAGGGTTTAAAGCTCTTTGGAAACGTAAGGATAGACGAAAGCAAAACCCTTTTAAATTTTGAAATGTAAGCCCTTACATTTACATACATTACCCATTGACTTTAATGTTAAAAAAAGTATCCAAGACAGATACGTTTCTTTAAAGGAAAAAATAGTGCAGCAGCCTTCATATGGAAAGCAACACAAAGTATGTCAAAGGGATGCCTAAGGGCTCAATGCAAATGATAACATATATGTTTGAATACATTATTTTTTGCTATTCAAAGATATACATTCAGAAAAAGACAAAAACGTGATTTAAAGAAAGCCTTACTACGCTTCTTATCTTTTGCTTTGGAGTCCTCTATTTGTTGCTAACAGGATCTATACAAAGGGGGACATGTATGAAAACTGTCTAGACCTAAGACTTTCTTGTTGCCCCTTGCCAACCCAGAATGCCCATTTAATTTTAATACCTCTGAAAAAAAGAAAGGGGAGCTCTGATGGGTTTTTAGGCAAAAAAAGGGGAAATCTAGACCTAGACAGTTTTCATACGTATAAATTTAAAACCAGTCATAAAAGGAAGAAAAATTACATTCATAGCTTGTGTACACAGAAACTTAGTATGAGCTTCAAAAAGAAAGTGTCTAGGATACAGGAAGGGCATTGATCCAGGGATTTTTCTTTGCCAATTGGGGTCGGAAGTTTTTTTTCCCTAAAATAGGACAATTGGGTTATCCTCATTGGGGGTTTTTTCCTTCTTTGATCAACACCCTTTGCAAGCAGGGTGAACTGGATGGCGTTTGTCTTTTTTCGGGCCCTTACAAACTATGAAACTTGAAAAATATACGAAATTTTTTAAAAAAGTGAAAAATTTAAAATGTGAAAAAAAATTTTAGACTCTCGGTTCACATATTTTGATCAAAAGATGTTTAAGCTGCCCACGACTTTCAAAGTTATATCAAAATCGGGCAGTCATATGCTATCTTTACCTCTCAATCGAGCCACTCAGGCTTCTCACTGGGTCAACCGACCTCCATTATTCAGAGAGAAAAAATAAAAAACACCCAACCTGCAAGCTGCCCTTCTTATGACAGCCTGTGAGAGGTGGGGGGGGACAGAAACCAAAATGGAAGACCCCTTCCTTCCCAATATAGGTTAAAATCAATTTTACACCAAGTAAAAACGTATGTTTTGCACACAAAAAAAATTTCTGAAAAACGTATGCAAACCTGGGTGCCACTGGCAGGGCTGCGGCACACATGTAATTATAAATGTACCACACAGACGCCACCAGCGGCACATTACTGCAAAAAGGGCAATACATACGTGGAAATCCCTAAAGAAGCATTTATGCTATCTATCATACATGAAAAACTTTGAGACTCTCGGTTACATATTTTGATCAAAAGATGTTTAAGCTGCCCACGACTTTCAAAAATCTCAAAATCGGGCAGTCCTATGCTATCTTTACCCCTCAAAACGAGCCCAATCAGGCTTCTCCTGGGTCACCGACCTCTATTATTCAGAGAGAAAAAATTTAAAATAAAAAACACCCAACCTGCAAGCTGCCCTTTCTTATGACAGCCCGTGAGAGTGGGCGGGGGACAGAAACCCAAAATGGAAGCCACCCCCTTTCCCTTTCCATATAGATTAAAATCAATGACACCAAGTATAACGTATGTTTCTGCACACAAAAAATTTCTGGAAAAAACGTATGCAAACCTGGGTGCCCCTGGGAGGGGCGGCACACATGTAAATTATACATGTACACAACGACCGCCGCCAGCGGCACATTACTGCAAAATGGGCAATACACTACGTGGAAATCCCTAAAGAAGCATTTATGCTATCTATCATACATGAAAAAAATTTGAGACTCTCGGTTCACATATTTTGATCAAAAGTTTCTTAAGCTGCCCACGACTTTCAACGTGATCTCAAAAATCGGGCGGGCAGTCCTATGCTATTTTTTACCTCTCAACGAGCCAATCAGGCTTCCCTGGGCAACCGACCTCTATTATTCAGAGAGAGAAAAAATAAAATAAAAAAACACCCAACTGCAAGCTGCCCTTCTTATGACAGCCTGTGAGAGGGGCGGGGACAGAAATCCAAAATGGAAGCACCCCTTCCTTCCCATATAGGTTAAAATCAATGTACACCAAGTATAACGTATGTTTCTGCACACAAAAACATTTCTGAAAAAACGTATGCAAACCTGGGTGCCACTGCTTCTTTAGGGATTTCCACGTAGTGTATTGCCCTAATTCAACTAGGGCTTAAGTGGTGGGTGTATAGAATTAGCAAAACTGTAGGGTTTATTCCAATTCATAGGAAATGATCCAGAGAACTATTAGTAAGATGCAAAGAATGTAAAGGGACATATTCACATACAATTAGAAGCCTGTAGGGCATATGGGTAGTACTGGGGGTAGCAACAGATTATCAGTGTTACATAGGTAATAAGGTACAAGGTGAATGGCACCACAATTCCCAAATTTTATTTGAATTGGCAAAGGTTCTACGGTGGGTATAGACCAGTATTTTGTAACAGAGTGATATATTTAAACTATGTACCCAATCCAATAAAAGGAGGACATGATTATTCATCCAATTTCTGGCTAATAATTTCCTGGCTTGGAACAAGGTCTCTTGCGGCAAAAAAACATGCACCCTTGGTAAACTCATCGGGTCCAAAATACCAAAAGGGCTGCATCATGGGTTCAAAGGTATTGGAGATCCCATGATGTCATGCAGGGGCGTAGCTAGAGGGGATGCAGAGGTAGCAGTTGCTACTGGACCCTGCAGTCTGAGGGGGCCTAAAAGGACTTCTGCCACATAAGGAGACCCCAGCATTGTAAATAGCTAGTGGGCCCCATCTCACTTTTTGCACTAGGGCCCAGGAGCTTCAAGTTACACCTCTGATGTCATGCAAAAATGCACCCAAAAATCAGAATTTTGGGACTCTCTCATATGAGGTGGAGAGAAGAACCAAGTTGTTGGGTACATTTAAGACATCTGTTACTCCTTTTAGGAGAGTGCTTAGGCACTAGTGTGCTAGTTGAATTATATATAGTTGTGTAGCATGCTCTGAAGACCATAGAGATACCTAAGAAGGCACCTTAAGAGCTTCTTCCCAATCTTCCTTCAAACTAACACCAATCAGTGTTTCTCATTTAGTTTTGCTATGCTTTACTACCTCCATTCTCTGGTGTACATGAAGACTGCAGTACACAACTGAATTATTCCCCTACATTGGGGTGCCATTATATGGGGAAGAACAGAGCCAAAAAGTTCAAAATTAACTGTATCAATTTGTGTTCTAAAGGCATGTTGCAACTGTAGATACCAAAACAACATATTGGACAGTATAGAGACTATCCATCTTACTGTAAGCCATAAAGAATGGATCACTTGTGTATGTGGGCTTTATCCATTTTATCTCTGATGAGGAGGTGAAACTATTTGCAAATTATGATTCATTTTCTATTTCAATAAATGTTTAAGCCTAAAATATTTCCAACCAGAGAAGTAAATCCTCAGAACTGCAATCTTTTTGCTTTTGGCTAAATTTGAGGGCGGAGCCTAAGGAAACTCCCGGTTCTTAACACGTAGCTCCTATAAGGAGAATCTACTTGGTCTTTATATGCTGAAGTTTCAGGTCAAGATACCCAAGATAGTCACTGATTGGTAACAAATATAATGTAACAAAGAGCTTTTAATGAAGGCAAAATGATAGACAAGAGTCGTCAGTGAAAAAGCAATCAGGATGTAACAAGCTTGAGAGTGAACCATAGTCAGGAGAAAAGCTAGGAGTCAATACCAGAAGTAGAGCCAAAAACTACGATATAAATCTGACAGACAGGCAAGAAAATAGCAGAAACAACGTTGAGGCCAAGGTCAGGGTCAGGAGTCACACCAAAAACAAAAAAACAGGAACAATTAGTAAGACCTTTTTGCACCTTTATCTCGACGTTGGCCCAGGTCTCTTAGTACTAGGCAGCCTGGGGGATGTCACTGGGAAGCACAGGTTGGCAACCAGATACTTCTGCAGTGGAAAGCGAAAGTGAAAGGCGCAGTCAAATCATTTGGAGGGAGAGAGGGTCCACAGTTGCCCAGACACCTGACATGGATGCCTGCCTCTCTAGAGCAAGGAGAAGTATTTAATAAAGCTCAGACATTGTCCTACGAAGTTTGTTAAACATAATTTTGTCCATCTTATTTTGCATAAAAGCTGTGCACCAATGGGTGTTCAAACCCTAATCCATTATTTAATTCTAATTCCTGATTATTTAAAAGGTCATTTGCATAAGAAAGTAATATTTTTGTCAAAACCAATATTCGTGTAAAACAATTTTTTGAAAACATTTTTGGCAGTATTTTTATTGCCAGTCCTGTGCAAATAAAAATGATATATAAAATATTTTCCTTTTCTAGCTATGATAGCAAAGAGAGAAAGCTCCTGAATGTCAGGGCAAACTAATCTCACTTTACTGCAGCTGCTGCTAATCTCTCTCTGGTCTCATTACAAATAGCAGGTAATGACATAATGATCCCTTTCTTATTCTCTGGATAGGGATAGATAAGATTACACTATATCAAAGAGCAATGACAAAAGCAATACATGATAATGGGCTTATCTTTTTCTGCACAGGGGGAGAAGGGTTTCCAGCTTTTTTCACACCTACCAGGTCCTCTTAGGCCGTAGTTGGCCTGGAACAGCCCGGCAATGAGGATTGCTTGACGGTTCGGTCATTGCTCACAAAGGGGGTCACAGAGATTAACCAGAAAGTAATTAATATAGAGGAACTTTAAAAAAATATATAAAAACAACAGCCACCCATTTAAAAAAGATCCATACAATAGTTGTATATTGCTTGTAAATATATGGGAAAAAACTTGATGGTAGTGCCCCTTTACCTATAACACAGTTTTGCAGCCGGCATCTATAAGGGAAATGTGGCTGAGAGAAAGGTTGGACCATAACTACCAATATGAACTGCAATTCATCTCTATTTTATTTTTATCCATAAAATAACTGTAATAAACTGTTCCAGATCTAAAAGAAGCAATGCTATTAAGACCTGGTAGGGTTTTACTGTAGAATGGTTTATATTGTTGTGTTTGTTGTATACCTGGAGATTTTTTAATTATTTTTAAATCCTTAAAGAACTATTATCTTTAATTTACATTAAACTAATCTAAAATAATATTTATCTACTGGGCATCTAGGTAACGAAAAAGTACTTTCTTGTGCATATTATTTAACAGATAAAGATGGAAACTATATATAGTGCACTAATGCTCACTTTTGTAAGCTGTGTAGCACTGAGGGTATGTTCACACGGCATTTTTGGATCCGTGTTGGGTCCTAATATCAGATCCAAAAACGCTGCAGCAATCGGATCTAAAGCAGCTGCATGTTTGGATGCGTGTTGGATGTAGCAGGATCGCACCCTATAGTTTAAAATACTGCTCCTGCTGCATCTTTCGGACCAAGAATTAACATTTCAATTGCCTCCCACTCAGCCAGCCAGTATCGCTTTGCTCTAAACTGATGAGGGACAAGCATCCCGAAACAGCTGTATGCAGATGAGAGATACTGGCTTGGCTAAATACCCTTTTTGCATTCTCAAGACCCAATGGGTCAAAAGCGAATTGAGAATTTGTTACATCCAATAGAGGGCGCTTGAGCTTCTCAGCTCCGTTCCCATAATATCTTGAAAGACGCAGTGAGACACGCATCTTGTTTCTAATATAAAGCATTGTATAATAACTCTGTTATTTATTCTATACGTTTTTGGGTCCGTTTAGGGACCGACAAACAGATCCAAACACGTATCAAAAAGCGTATGTTACACCGAGTGAAACACGTCGTGTGAACATACCCTTAGGCACAACATTTAATACATACACTCATTTTTATGAGGGTTTTAACCCCTTCTTGATAGCTGGTCTTGATAAAATGACTCTATGTTTTTTCCTTGCCGCCTTCCAAGAGCCATAACTTTTTTTTCAATTTCTATAGACATTTGAGGGTTTTCATTTTGTGGGACAAGATGTACGTTTTAATGGTGTTTTTTCACTGTACCATATAATATATGGTAAACCAAAAAACTAAGTGAGATGAAATGTGAAAAAACATACTTGTGGCATGTATGCGGGGTTTGGGTTTTTACGGTGTTCACGTTCAGTATAAATGATGTGTTGTCTGTATTCTACGGGTCGATATGATTCCGGCAATACAAGATATGTAGAGATTTTGTTGTGTTTTAGTATTGTAAAACAAATATAAACATTCTCTATTTCTTAAATTTGCTGCAGCCTATAATATATTTGCAATTCCACCTAGGGACCTGTTTGAGGTATACTGAAGTGTACTTATTATTGGTACCATTTTAGGATAGATGAGAGTTTTTTTTATTTGTTTTATTTCAATTTTGGGGGAAAGTGAATTGACTAGATTGTAAGCTCTCACGAGCAGGCCTCACACCTGTATGGGTCTCATTTTGTAAGTACTTTTAATGTGTTAATGACTGTATGTTTTACCCTTGAATTTGTAAAGTGCTGCGGAATATGTTGGCACTATAGAAATAAAGATTGTTATTATTATTATTATTATTAATGTGAAGTAGACCAGCAACTAATCGGTGACCTCGGCAATTGGGGCCACAACATCATCAGAGATCAATGCCTGATTCATCTTGATGAAAGTCAACAAACACATTATCTGTGGAAACCGTTTATAATGCGATGTGTCTGTAATGACTCCTCATAGGCTGTCTGAAGGTCCCCTCAGAATGACGCTGGCTGCTGGGCATGACAAACACCTCATGGCGGGGCGAGCCAGCTCGGCCATTCGTCCATTTTGGATGACCAGAGTCTATTGGGTCCGGAACACAATACAAAAAACATCGTGTTGAGACGCAGATAGTCGTGCACCAGATCTTAAGCTGATCTCCTGTGTGTTGGATTGGCCCCTGCATTGCTTGCGTTGGTGAGGTGGGTTAAATAAATATTGCCAAGGTCACCCATTAGGCTTCTGCCACCTTTGCCTGCTGCCGCCGGCTATGGCTACTTGGCACTCTTACTGCTGTCACGTCGCTGCGTGTCCACCGTGACATTTGAAGAACGTGAAGCAGAACGGCAACAGATGTCTCGCAGTTTTGATCATCAGCAAGGTCTCCATTTCCCCCTGCATTTTTACCTCTATTTGGGTGGGGGTGGAAGAAAGTGCCTGAGTTTTGTTTTGTACCGGGATCCAGGGGGTGGCCACCCAGTAACTGTTGTTCATTTTGATGGCCTTAATGCGAATCATGTTGAGGAATGGAGCATCCAAGCACTTCATGAGAGATGGAGCCTTGAGTTTCCCAAGCCTCTGGTTGAGGAGCACTAGCAAACCTCATCCTTCCTCATATCATAAATTCACGCCAACCTCTTTCCAAGGCAGGACGTCGGTGTCTAGGAAGACCTCCTCTCCACCCCTCGCTTCCTCCGGCATCAGCTTCAACACAGCCATGACTTGCCTCAGATGAGCAACCCTGAGAGCTGAGGTTGCCGCCTTGCACTAGCTCTGTACCCTGACCCATGCTAATGAAGACCGATAAATTGAGAAACTGTCGGCCTTGTGCATGTGACGAGAGAAAGGCTCCGTGTTCTGCATCTGTGTCGTCTCCTCCTCCGTCGCTGCGACCTGATTTTTCAGATGTCCAACGATCGTCCCCCAGAACTAAGATCCACCACAATAGCCTCATAGCTGACAAGGCATCGTCCGCCACTGACAATTTTTGGTGGCTTTCTTCAAAAGAACTGGCAAGTATGGTGCAGGCTCTTCACGCGCCTCCACTCTCGGTGGCTCAACACCCCGGAGGGTCCGCACCGCTGCTTAGTCAGCCTGTTCCCTTCAAACTGCCGTAATGCGCATTGCGCGCTGCCACACTCGCTGGAGAATGTGGGAGGGTGGGAATTCCAGCGTGTTGCCAACTCAACAATGATAACGTTGACGGGGAGGCCCGAGCTGACGCTGCAACGCAGCCAGGCGGGACGAAGCAGGTGCGAAGGCGGAAGTGCGAACTCAGCTTCAGACCTCGAGCCTTCTTCACAGGCAGTCCAACCCGGTTAGCACATTAGATATATTCTGGACGACAAGGTTCATAGACATGTGCCAGGCAAGGGAGTGCTCCAGCCTAACTTGATCTTAAGGGCGCCCACAGATTTGCCCGATATCGCAACACCACCTTGCACTGGCAACAAGGTCTTGGCAACCCAGACATGCTAGGTCTCATTGCGAGAGGCACGACCACCGCTCCTGAACCTTGTGTGGAGGTCTCCAGGCAGATTAATTCCAACACCGGCCTGGTTCTCTGGGCAACTGATGCCACCAGAGGACCTTGGGGGAAAGAGCCCTGCACCATCCCTGCCGGATTTTGTAGAGCGTGCGCCGAGCCTGAGAGCCACCGTCACCCCAGAGACAATCCACCCAGGCTCACCCAGTGAGCTGTTCACAGAGATATAGCGGCCTTGGCCGTGCTTACTAGTCCCATGTGACGGTGGGGAGATGGACTTTTCCGACACAGATGCAGACAACGCCTTGAAAATTTAGATGACACGTGCGGCTAGGCAGGGACGGCTTTTTCTGGCAAGATATGCCTGCTTGGCACTGTATTGGGGCAGCAGGGCCATGAAGTGGCAGACCCCATCGTTGTCCACCAATGGAAAGCCAACATTTCCAAGGCCAAAAGCCTGGCAAATGCACATTCACGCGTTTGGCTTTGGATGGTTTGGGTTAGAGAGTGTTTCTTCTGCCTGCTCCCAATCCTGGAAGACAGAAGGCTGGCTTGCTAGACTGGCCGCTGTAAACGGCGGTGCAGTCGTCAAACTGCGGAAGGAAAGGGGTTAGATGGGTCTCTGGTGTGCTGGTGGTACTCGGGCGACGGTGAAGGTGAAGCGGAGGCTGAACCGATCATGACTCTGAGAGACATGGGCAAGCTGAGGAACGCTTGGTGTGGCGGAGGAGGAGGAGGCGGAGACAGAGGGCGTTACAATGGTTGGAGGCCTGGCGTCGGTCTGGCCTTTTTTGGCCAAGTGTTTCCTCCATTTCACTCATGCATTCACTGCATAGGACTAGACATGTTTGGTGGTGGTTAACCACTTAAGTTCTTGCCTCTACTTACGTTTACGGCAAGGAGGCATATACATCGCTGGAATCAGAGGATGGTCAAAGAAGGCCCAGCTTGAGAGGTCCTCGGACCTTCTTGACGGCGATAAGGCGAGGAGCGGGGTTTTTGCGCTGACCGTGGCTAGGCGAATCATATCACGGACTTCTGCGACCGCCCCCTCTCCCTTTTTGTGGCGGGACCCGTAATGACACTACCTCCATCGTCTTCCTCCTCGCCACTGCTAAGTGCTCGCAAGCAAATTCTGTGCGAAAAAACCAGGTATGGATCCGCAATGTTGACATCATCATCATCAAACACAGGTGACTTGTGTCTACCCTGACTTTCTGCATCCAGAAGCTGCTGGCTCAAGCAAGGGGCACTGCAAGGCGTTGCGACGCACGGGATTTTTGCCGATTGACCGGCTTCCTTCCCTCCTCTGATGGCATCAAGTAACTGGCGTCAGCGCAGACTAAATCATCCTCTAGATCTTTTAACATGCCTTCCTGACCCCAACCCGCATTTTGTCATCAAAGAGGTCTTCAGACAAGGGATTATCCACAGTGGTTGGGTACACGAGTTGACATTATGGGCGCTTCAATGTTTGACGAGCGATGATGCTGATGACGACATTTTTGGGCCGTGACTGGAGGACAGATGTAACTGCTAGATGAAGCTTGCATTAAAAACTGAAGGACAGATTGGCGACTAAGTTCGATACTTAGATTCACAGGGCCCTGACCCAGCGATGACAGGCCTGAGCGTCATGCAACTGACGAACCGCAGGCATGCGTGTTGTCGCAGAACTGGAAAGGAGCACCTTTCTCTCGTAACCTCTACCTCCAATGTGCTACCCCCCTCTTTGCTCTCCTACCACCTCATTTCGCTCCATGTTCAGAAATATAAAAAATTTTGATAAGGTTATGGCATAGTTTTGGAAAGTCTGTTATCTAAAAGAACGCAATCACAGCTATTCTCAAATCCCTCTAATCAAAACAAAATTGCTGGATTTCAAATTTTAACTGCAAGGTGTCTTATCAACAATCTGTACTGGGCAAAAGTGCGAAAAAAAACACGTATCTGTTATCTTTCGTATAAGTACACGGTATTTTTGCACCTTTCAATTCACCTGTGGTGACTATAGAATTGCTGTTTTAAGATTTACGTGATGCTGCGTCAATGAACAAAGCTGGGTCGCAAAAGTTCAAAAAACACTATCTGTTATGTTTTCGTATAATACACGTAGTTTTTGCAGACCTTTTCAATTCACCTGTGGTGACTATAGAATGCTGTTTTAAGATTAACGTGGATGCTGCGTCCAATGAACAAAGCTGGTGCTCAAATGTCAAAAAAAACACGTATCTTATGTTTTCGTATAATACACTGTATTTTTTGCACCATTCAATTCACCTTGTGACTAAGAATTGCTGTTTTAAGATTTTCGTAGATGCTGCGTCAATGAATAAAGCTGGGTGGCGCAAAAGTAAAAAAACACTAATCTGTTATGTTTCGTATAATTACACGGTAATTTTTTGCACTTTCAATTCACAGCTGTGGTGACTATAGAATTGCTGTTTAAGATTACGTGGATGTGCTGCGTCAATGAACAAAAAGCTGGGGTGCGCAAAGTCAAAAAGCACTACTGTTATGTTTTTCGTATAATACATGGAATTTTTTGCACCTTTCAATTCACCTTTGGTGCCTAAAAGAATTGCTGTTTTTAAGATTTACGTGGATGCTGCGCCAATAAACAAAGCTGGTGCGCAAAAGTCAAAAAGAAGTATCTGTATGTTTTTGTATAAATACAGCGGTATTTTTTGCACCTTTCAATTCACCGGTGGTGACTATAGAATTGCTTGTTTAAGATTTACGTGGATGCTGCGTCACTGAACAAAGCAGGGTGTGCAAAAGTCAAAAAAACACGTATCTGTTATGTTTTCGTATAAATACACGTAATTTTTGCCCTTTCATTCACCTTTTGGTGACTAAAGAATTGCTGATTTACAGATTAACGTAGATGCTTGCGTCAATGAACAAGCTGGGTGCGCAAAAGTCAAAAAACACGTATCAGTTATGTTTTCGTATAATACACTGTATTTTTTGCACCTTTCAATTCACACTTTGTGACATAGAATTGCTGTTTTAAATTTACGTGGATCTGCGGTCCATGAACAAAGCTGGGTGCGCAAAAGTCAAAAAACACGTAATCTGTTATGTTTTCGTATAATATACGGTATTATTTGCAACTTTTCAATTCACGCAGTGTGACTATAGAATTGCTGTTTAAGTGTTAACGTGGATGCTGTCGTCAATGAACAAAGCTGGTTGCGCAAAAGTCAAAAAAAAACACGTATCTGTTATGTTTTCCGTATAATACACGTATTTTTTGCACCTATCATTCACCTGTGGTGACTATAGCATTGCTGATTTAAGATTATCGTGGATGCTGCGGCAATGAACAAAGGCGGGTGACGCAAAATGTCAATAAAAAAACATCGTATCTGTTATGTTTTTCGTATAATACACTTGTATTTTTTGCACCTTCAATTCACCTGTGGTGACATAAATTGCTGTTTTAAGATTAACGTGCTGCTGCGTCAATGAACAAAGCTGGGTGCTCAAAAGTCAAAAAAACAGTACTGTTAGGTTTACGTATAATACACGGTATTTTTTGCACCTTTCAATTCACACCTGTGGTGACTTTAGAATTGCCGTTTTAAGATTTACGTGAATGCTTGCGTCACATGAACAAAGCAGGTGCGCAAAAGTAAAAAAACACGACCTGTTATGTATATCGTATAATCCAGGTATTTTTGCACCTTTCAATTCCACTGTGGTGACTAATAGAATTCGCGTTTTAAGGATTTACGTGAATCTGCTCAATGACAAAAGCTGGGTGCTCAAAAGTCAAAAAACACTTATCTGTTATGTTTTTCGTATAATACACGGTAATTTTTTGCACCTTTCATCACCTGTGGTGACATTAAATTGCCTGTTTTAAGATTTAACCGTGGATGCTGCGTCAATGAACAAAGCTGGTGCGCAAAAGTAAAAAAACACGTATCTGTTTATGTTTTCGTATAATACCCGTATTTTTTGCCACCTTTCAATTCATCACCGGTGGTGACTATAGAAATTGCTGTTTAAGATTTACGTGGATGCTGCGTCAATGAAACAAAGCTGGGTGCGCAAAGTCAAAAAACACGTATCTGTTATGTTTCGTATAATACACGGTATTTTTGCACCTTTCAATTCACCTGTGGGTGACTTATAGAATTGCTGTTTTAAGATTAACGTGTATGCTGCGTCAATGAACAAAGCTGGTGGCGGCAAAAAGTCAAAAAACACTATCTGTTATGTTTTTCGTATATACACGGTATTTTTGGCAACAAACAACACGTGGCTGACTACTAGATTGCTAGATTGTTAATTTAACTGCAAGTGGATATATCAACACAGGTGGAATTGGGTAAAATTGAATGATCACCTTCTGAAAATGTATACTACTGGATAATAAAAGTGAAGTTTTTGCACAACAAAGAACCTGCATTTACGAGAAATGATGTGTATCCAATATAAGTTCAGCTGCCATATCCAGGAAATATTTCAATAGCAAACTGTAATAATAAGATATTGCAAGTCAATGTCTACACTAAGGTTCTTGGTGAACTTTATCCATTGTCTTTAGAGATAGAGCTGGGCGTGTTTGCCCGCGCCCCGCCCCCCCCCCCCCGCTCGCCCCGTGATTTTACAGCGGCTGATGCCCTGCCCTAAAATTCTCTAGCTAACTACAAAAATCTTCAAATCGCTAATCTAATAAATTGAAGATCCACAGCTAATAGTAGAGGTGTCTCAGGTGCAGAAATAAACTAATTTCGTGAGCTGTTTTGGCCACAGCGAGCGCAAGGGCTTATTCCTTATAGACACGAGAGATACACTGAGGCTGAAACAGGAAACGCTGTCAATGTTAAAACGAGGTTCATGTGATTTTCCAGCATCGCAACCATACCACATCCCAGTCATGACGCCGTACACACAATCTCACCTGCTCTATTTCCTGTAATCAATTTGCTGGCCGCCAAAATGACAGGAAGCGCCGAATATGGCGTCGATCTTTATAATGATTGCACAGCTTTTAACCTGAAATTATCGCATGAACTGGAAATTTCGAATCACCATAAAACCTTGCCGATTTCAACTTTGTCGATTTAAAATCGCTCAACCACTATTACAGGACTTGACCTCTGTCCTGCTGGTATTCACATGCCTTCCCTCCTCTGAAAATGTTTGGTGACTATTTTGAAACTAAACCAGACAAAGCATTGTACTTATAATACAAAACATGTGTATTGTAGAACATGCACCAAAAAAAGGCATTCCTGCTTTACACAATATTTATTACCGTATGTGTTTTAGACAATTTCTTGTGACTTCTGTGCCTCGTCTGACAAAAGGGATGTGGACTCAAACGAAGGTGTGGCTTAGAGTGCAACGCCATGGGCCAAAATAAGGCACCAGGATTTTGGAGCAGTTAGTGGCATAAAGTAAGCCAGTTACTAGAAAGTGTAAACTTAAGCTACACAATGTAAACCTTTGCCAGATTTATCAACACTATGATAAATGTGGCACATTTTAAGACTGTCTAATCAAAGTTTACACTGTCTAAGAAATATACAGTATAGATAAATCTGCCCTATTGTTCTGAAGATTTTTTTTATTAATAAAAGAATTGTTCAAGAATATCTTATCATCTTAGTAGAATTTCTTCAGAGTAACAGAGCTGATCCTCTCAAGAATGATCGTATTGCACCTAACTCTTACGAGTCGCGCCACGGCCTCCAAGGCAGGCTGTGGGCGCGCTCGTGCTCCCCCTGCCCTGGACTGCGAATACTCGCCTCTCCCTGCTCCTCTGCAATCCTCTGCTGTGTGCCAGCATGTGCCGGCTCTGTGAAATTTAAAGGGCCAGTGCACCAGTAATTGGATAATCACCAGGCACTGACCCTATATCTTGTTTCCTCTTCCTGCATGCCTTGCTAGTCCATTGGTGTTCATCAGAGAGAGTTTCTGTTCCTTGTCTACCTATATCCTGTGCCTGACACTTTGCCTTTTTCTATTGCCTGCTGCCTGTCCTGACCTACTTGCTTGGACTTTGACTACATTGCTTGCTGTCTGCCCTAACCTCTCTCTCTCTGTCCCCAAAGATTTTCTTTCCTGTCGATTCGGTATCACACTTCACCCCGGCCGCTACCATAAGCAAGTCGCATCAGTGGTAGCGACCTGGTAGTCTCCTGCTGCACAGGTTCAACTGGCCTTGAGGCAGACTCTGGCGAAAAACCAGGAGGCTCCTTAGACTCCTCTCCCTGACATGCTTACAGTGATCCAGCGGATCCACATCTCTTACACCTGTGACACTAGCACTGTGAAAACTAGACACATATAAAGTGTACTCTAATAGCCATTTAGATTTTAGGCAACTTATGTAAAAAAGAGGAGATATCGTCCTTTATTACCATTATAATCAGCACTGATCTTAATATTTTAGGAATTAGGGTGGTTTCACACATGCCACTTTTTTATAAGTTTCTGAAATAAAGACAAAACGTCTTTTTCCAAAGAACATGAACGTGGTGTGTGAAACCACACTTTAAAGGGTATTTCCACAATTTACAGTTTCTTGTGGATAGGTTATAAGTGTTTGATCACTAGGGACCCGGCCAATAAAAATAAAAAAGGGTCATATGTTCCCTATTCTCATGACTGCACTGAGGAGCTGTTTAAATGAAGTGTTGATAAAGCATGCATGCAGTGTCTGACTGGATACCTGGGGCCCATGAGTGATGTTTACTCTTGGGGCCCACCAGTGAAGTTGACTCTTGGGGCCCACCAGTGAAGTTGACTGTTGGGGCCCACCAATGGAGTTGATTCTTGGGACCCACCAATAGAGTTAATTCTTGGTAGAAGAAATCCCTCTGGTACTTGTGTTTATCTTCCAAGTACTGTGCTCCTAATGTCCTATATTAATTTCTCTGTTATACCACTCAACGGCAGATATAAGAGGTGTTTTTTTCTAATTTGATCGGGTTTTTAAAATCCCCCAAGTTTTTTTTTTTTTATACTGTTTGGTGTCATTTTGGAACTTTGTTATTGTTTTTAATCTACTGCACCTGGAAGTGAATAATTGTTAACGCTCAAATCTTTAATAAAGTTTGGTTTTAAAGAGTTGATTCTGGGGGGCCCCCTGAGAGTTTTATTCTTGGGGCCCCCCCAATGGTTTTTTCTTGGGATCCACCCAAAGAAATTGATTCTTGGGGTCCAAAAATTGAAGTTTATTTTTGGGGTCCCCAATGGTTTTTTTATTGGGCCCCCCAATGGATTTTATTCTTGGGACCACCAATAAGTTTTATTCTTGGGGTCCCCCATTAATTAAATTCTTGGGGCCACCCAAAGGGTTTTTTTATTTGGGCCCCCCAATGGGTTTTATTTTGGGACCCACCAATGAAAGTTGTTTTGGGGTCCAACAGTGAAAGTTGATTCTTGGGGTCCAAATGGAGTTTAATTGGGGGCCACCTTTGATTTATTTTGGAGCCCACTTTTTAGTACGTCCCTGATCACATGATTCTTACACTCTGCCTCTTGTGTTCTGTCTTTATTTCTCTACCTTTTTCACTAAAAAGTACCTCCATCCCTACCATATCCAAGGATCCACCATGCCCAAGGGCCCACAGAGGTTTCCCGTTTTCCTGTGGATCAGTCTAATCCTGCATGCTCGTTTCCACTTCATTAAGAGTCTATTGGACATGGCTATCTCTATTTTGTACCATAAACTTTCCCTGTTCTTATGATGGGTAGTGTAGGAACCCAGGAATCAGACACTTATTACATTTGTGTGGATAAGTGATAAAGGATTAATTCTGGAAAAACCTCTTATACAACAGCCACCTACCACACTTATCGCATAAATACAACAGCTCTACCCGCATGATCAATAGGACTCATACGTACGTCAAAGTATGACAGTTTTCTCTTTAATTGGGTACATATTTTAAGGTTGTGGTTACAAGCAGACATGTTTGATCCTTTAGTATAATAATTCTTCATCTTAGCTACTGAACTTTAAAATGATCTATCATCTTTGTACAATCTATCAATCTATCTTTTTCTAAACCTTTTTGAGAGCCATAACTCTTTGCTTTAAATCTAACTGGCATTACACATTTTACATATTTATGTGTTTGCACAGGTTTTATAATATCATGTTCCTATGAGAAGGTTACATCCTGCATTGATATTTGCTATTTATAAATATTTAAAATTTATATAACATTATTTAAAGTGCATAGAACTTCACCTTCCATGTTCACAGCAGCTGGGGTTGGCATTATTTTATGTATCATGTGCTAATAAGATGTGCATATAGTTATAGCTGGGGTGTACTTTTATTTTTTTTCTTTTTTTTTTTTGATATATTGACATTCAGCCCTTTGGTTTTGTTTGATGCTGTGCAGCCAAGCTTTTCATGCTGAAACCATAAGCAACAAATCTTATCAGCAAATCCCTTTCAATGGCACAAAAAGAGCTACAGAAATGAAAAAAACCCCCTTTTATCAACACCTAGTTTAATCAGGGGGCGTAGGTCCTTTGCTTTAAAACGGAAAAAAACTGTCAAAGAAAAAAAAAGGAAAAAACCAAGTGGTGCTTTTTTAAAAGGGAAAAGTTAAAAAGTTTTTAAAAATTTTTAAAAAGAAAAGGGGAATTTTTTTGAGAGCCTAGAAAAAACAAAAGGGATAAACAAAAAAGTTTTAAAAATGTAAACAAGTGGGGGGGCTGCTGCAAAAAGGCGAAAAAGGGCTTTGGGTTAAACACAGCCCTCTAAATGGAACTTAAATAAAGGCCATGTACTTCCCTGTACAAAGTCAGATAAAGAGAAGTCAGAAGCGAATGTTGTATGAATGAATTCCAAAAGATAAAATTAGAATGACTGACAAAATTATATTCATTTTCCCCTGCTACTTTTGTCTTAAAACTTTTTCCACAGCCCAAACCAAAAAAACAAAATGTACATAAAAACAGGACACACAATGGGCTTCAAAAATAAATTAGGTCCATTTGAGTTAAACAGGCACTTTTGTACTTCAATTGCTAATTTAAAATCTAATAGCATATTTTCATATAATGTATAACTGCAATGTGCAGACTATTGAAAAATAAAATAAGTACTCACAGTGAATGTTTTCAGGTTCTGAAATATAACTATAAAATGATAATTGTTTAAAAAAAAATAATACTCAAATCAACCAGATCGGTATATCAAAGGTAAACCCTTCCCTTAAGGAAACCCATTGATTCCAAAAGGCATAAGAAAATAAATGGGACCCTTTTTACTACTGAAAGCAGGACTTTAACGAATCAATTAAAACTTATTGTACTGGTTATTTATAAAAATTTTAGAACCTTTTTTACCCGGGTTTAAAACCTCATCACTTTTTTTCTCTTTTTTCTGTTCTAGCATATAAACAGAAAAACTTAAAAAAAACATTAGTGGGCCAAAATCCCTTTTTTATGTGGGGGCCCCCAACGGCCCGGGTTTACACAACCTATTGACTATAATAAGGGTTCATTTGGGGGTTTTTATCCCGGGGTTTTTAAATTTTAATGGGCCCAAAAATGGGTGTGTTTTTTTTCTTTAATTTTTGACAGAACCTTCAATGCTGATTTGAACCAAGCCATAATAGAATATCAGCACTATGACTTTTTTTAATGTAGAGGGACCATTGGACCCCTAAAGTTATGAAAACCTTGTACAACTGCATAACTTTGGCACTCACATATGCATCAATCTTTTTTTTTTTACAGAAATGGGGTAGAGGTACATAGAAATATATGCTGTTGGAAATGTAAGCAATATTTATTAAGATACTGCAATTCTACCTTTGGTCCTAATTTTCGTATCTGAAACCCAAATTAACAAGTTTTTAAATTATTTCTGTACTCACTGTACTTCTATTGAATGAATTCTGTAAGATGTTGTTGTAGTAAAAGTAACCAATGTGTTTGGTAAGTTTTAATCCCATGTTCTCACTTGTGCCTTGAAATGACTCTTATAAGTTCGGCTTATATAAAGAGAAATCCCCCTTTTGCAAATGAGTGGCCAATGGCTATCATCTTCCTCTGCCAGGTCAGGTACTGGTCAGTTATCCTTGTCAGTCATTAAGCACAGAGACCTTGCTGATGTTAACAGTTATGAGTTGTCTAACGTGAAACTTGGGTGCCTCTCACCTTCTTTGCCTTTCAGTGACTCTTCAAGTCTCTCTGTATCTCTGTTGCAACCTGCTGATTACACTCTGTGACACTCTAAGCTCAGTGACTGCCTGCATCAAGGGGACTCCTCTGTTGAAAAATAAGCTGTACAGTTCCGCAATCTGGCGTTAGAATTGTCCTGGAATGATACAGTCCTAAGAGCCACATTCAAGAATTGTCTCTCCATTCACTTTGTCACTCATATTGACGTGCACTTTACTGAGAGACAGGAGGAGAACAAGAACACCATCTACCCCATCTTGCTCCGATTTTCCAAAGGCCTCCACTGCCTCCTTTTCTGCCTCCTACTGAAGAGCCAGTGGACAAGAGTGGACAGAGCTTACCTGACCCAGCAAAAATAGTCTCGTTGATGTGAGGAGAATCTGTGCCTTTAATGTGCCAGCCCTTATCACTACACAGGAATCACCCGCAGTGTCCGGGAAACGCACTCACCTAAGGTCCATGGGAGAGACATCCCTAGGTGTTACTAATTACCCTCCATGTCTGACCATTCTGGTGCAAATCTTGGATGATTCTGGATTTTTGTTTCAAGTTGCATTACACAAGGAGAAGATTGTGTTCTCCCTCAGCAATTCTCCTGAGACTTCAGAGACTGCAGTGCTATGCCCTTATGGCGTAGAAGAGAAAAGATCATGACCCAGCAATCTAAAGCCCAGGCTTCTTTTATGGCAACAATTGTTAAAAACGTGAAATAATCTGGAATAAAAATGCTGATGCATTTCAAGCATGAGGCTCTTAATCATAGTGTACCATACAATGCCAAAAAACATCTATAAATACCCATACAGATACCAGAGGAAAAACATGCTCACTTTTGATGTTGAGACGACATCTCCACCTGTCCAGCCAAACAGTGACGGGTGTACGCCAATCAATCAGTCTCGACGTGCTCGGTGTTGATTTGAAAACTGAGTATTGAGCCGCAAGAGACCACGTGACACACGGGAGACTTACCGCAGGAAAACCTGATGACGCAAACAACTAGCGCCTCTCAGAGTCCAAATGGCAAAAGCACACCCGAACACAGAGCATTTAATTAAGCACCTATGCATCTGATTACCAGACACTAGGTCAAAGCTGAAAGGTGCACCACCCAATCACACAGAAATGGCAATGGTAGAGCAACAAAAATGCTATGCCCAAACAGTAGTGGCATACCAGATGAAAAAGAAAAAGATCAAAGAAGCACAGTAAAATATACAATGACATAAAAACAGGAAAAATATAAGTACTGACATAATGTGCCAAACCAACAGTTAGGGCATGTCCCCACTGCATCAGTTTTCGGCTGGTTTTGCAGACCGCCTGAAAACACGGCCAAAAATGAGCACAATGGTGCTCTATGGAAAACCCGTGCAGCAGTCCCCACTGTACGGGTTTTCCGTCCGGCGGTATTTCCGCCAGCGGTCCGCCCGAAAAACATTCAGCAAGCACAATCTTACGTCCGGTTTTCGGACGGAATCTGTGCTTGTGAATGTGAAGTGGGAGGGCTTTTCTCCACTCGTCGCAGAGAAAAGCCACCCCACTCCCCGCCGCCGTGGGGACGGCCGCAAAATAGGACTTATACCAGTCGGGTAAACCAGTGGAAACGCACCATTATAATGAAAAAAAAAGAAAAACAAACATGGAGCATAGCGATCAAAAAGGTAAAATGTTCACAAATAATAATAATAGAAATGAGAATAATACAAGATATATATGACAAAAACCACTCACATTCCTAAATGTATTGATTGACATGTTGATAATAACGTATCAGCAGTAATCCTAAATTATATATTGTTAACTAAGACATAAATGAATAAAACTTAGTAATGATAGAAATTTTAATTCCTAGCATTGAAACCACGAGGGAAAATAGTATCTAAAGCTTCAATCCACGAAGCCTCACGATCCCTAAATTTATCATTTAGATTATCTCCCCGCTTTGTAGCATACTTTTTCTGTAGCAAAAACTTGAAAGTAATTTGTGTGAGAGTCGTGTTGATTAATGAGCTGTCGGGCAAAATTGTTTTACCCGAAGGATTGTTGATGTAATTTAAATGGTCCAAAATATGATTTTTGAATTTTCTCGATGTACATCTTACATAATACAGGTCACAATATGTACAGTGTATAAGATAAACAACTGAAGTGGTATTATAATGAAGATATTGTTTGATTTTATATTGTGTACATGTATTGTAAAATATGATATGGGCTGAACATATTGACAACTTTTTCATGGATGTGAACCCCATCGGAAAAATCCCAATTGATGAAGCCAATTGTTTGTACGTACATGGGACGAAAAGAAATTAGGAGAGTGTTGCCAATAGTATTAGATTGCTTATAAACAATTCTACATCCTTTTTGAAGGATCTTATTAATTGTTTCATCTTCAGGCAGTATAGGTAGATATTCACTAACAATTCTTTTAATATCAAAAAAATTAGCACTATAGACAAGAACTAGAGCAAGGAGATTGTTAGGTTGTGTAGACTGTTGAGAAGGAAAGATAAGTTGATGACGTGATTTATGATTAACGTTGTTATGGGCATGATAGAGAACTCATTTGGGATAGCCTCGAGATCTAAGGTGATTTTTTATCGAATATGACTCAGCTTGAAAATCACTGTCTTGAGTGCAATTGCATTTAGATCGTGTTAGTTCACCAACTGGTTTAGAAAGCATGTATGCCTGGGATGATTGCTGTGATAGTATAAAATGGTATTACCAATAATACCTTTACAGAATGTTTGCATGACGATTTTGTCCTCTGGTATACATGTCAACTTTAAATCTAGAAAATAAATAGTTGAAATATCGACATTAGGAGTAAATTTGAGATTTAGTGGATTATTTTTGATGAAACTAACAAAATCGAGTATGACCTGCTCAGACCCTTTACAAATAATCAAAACATCACCAATGTATCCTCCATACCACTAGATGTCACCTAAAAAAGGATTGTTAATGGAAAAACATATATTTCTTCCCACCAAGACATGACTTAATTGGCTAGAGAGAGAATTTAGCTTCTGTGGAAACTTCCCCTAATTGCAAATAAAATTGATCATCAAAAAGAAAAAAAAATTGTGAGTCATGAGGAAAACAGTTGTCATTTTAATAAAATCTGTAAATCCAAAGAATATGTGCCAAATTGGCAAAGATGAAAATCAAGAGCTAAAATGGGGACATCCAGTGGTATGGAAGTATAAAATGACGTCCCATCACAAGTGTGCCATCTATAATGAGAGCACCAAACTGTAGTGTCCAATCTTCTTAGTACATCACCAGTGTCCTTCAAAAAGTCTGGGACTCTGCTGACCAGTGGTTGTAATTGAAAATCAAACCAACCAGATAATGGCTCACATAAAGATCCCATTCCAGATACCAATGGTGCATGGGTGAACCGATAACTTGCTTATGCTTCTTAGGTAACCCATATAATAAAGGAACAATAGGTTGAGAAACAGTTAAATAATCATCTTGACTTTGAGTAAATAATCCCAGAGCTTTGCCTTTTCAATAAGATTGAAAAGTTTTTTCCTTAAATTGAGTAGTAGGACTATGAGACAGCTTTTTATGTGTGGAAACATTCAAAATAAGAAGCATCTGTTTGTGATAAGTAAATTTATTCAACACTATTACTGAACCACCCTTGTCCACCTTTTAGAAAATAAGGTGATCCATTTTTGTGCAGCTCTGCAAGAAATTGCCTTTTGTTGTATGGAACATGGGCCTAAGTTCAACTGAAAGACAGGTGAAATCATGCCTTGGGGACAAGACTGCCAGTCTCACTGATTGCTCGTACCTCGCCTCGTTCGCACCATTTCTCCACCAACACCTTTCAAGTCTCTGCCTGGTCTGCCTGCTCCATATCAAGACTTTGCGGACATCTTCTCTGAGAACCTATGATTGTCCAATAGACCTGCTGCCCAGTAGCAGTCCCCATCAGGGCAGAGTCTACCCGTTGTCTGTGCCAGAGACTCAGGCCATGTTGGCTTGTATACGAGAGAACCTCCAGAAGGTGTTAATCTGCAGGTCGTCTTCTCCTGCTGGTGCTGGATTCTCCTTCATTGAGAAGAAATACAGTTCTCTACGTCCTTGTATAAACTGTCATGGACTGAACAAAGTAACCTTAAAAACTGGTATCCATTGCCTCTAAGTACAGAGATCTTTGACCGATTCCATGGAGCCAGATTTTTTTCTAAACTGGACTTGTGAGGGGAGTGTATAATCCGGAATCTGTTCGGATCTGTGAAGGCGATGTGAAGGCGATGAGTGGAGATGGCCTTCAACACCCAAGATGTTAATTTTGAGTATCTGGTAATGCCCTTCAGTCTGTGCAATGCCCTGGCAGTTTTCCAAGAATTTGTGATTGATATATTCATAGATCTCCTGTATTCTTGTGTTGTCCTCTACCTGGATGACATCCTGGTCTTCTCACCCAACCCAGAATCCCATTGGGCTCATGTGTGTCAGGTACGGCGGCGTCTAAGAAATAACTGTCTTTACACAAAGCTGGAGATGTGTCTCTTCCATCAGACCAGTCTTTCCTTCAAGAAATGAAGGTGATCCAGCGATTCCAAACGAATATAACCGATCTTTATTGGAACATTAAAAAAGGTGCCTCACAGGCAACAAAGCCGACGCGTTTCGGGGTGGACCCCCTTAGTCATGGCATGCAGATTAAACAAACAACAACCAATATATAGCATACATCCTAACAAACTAAACGTTACTCACCTGAGCCATCTTTTCCCACCATGCTCGGACACGGACTCGTGAAAATGACACATCAAACAGCCGACGGCACTAAATGATGACGTGCTGCCCGGGCCGAAAGATGCCGAAGATTCTGACATGCGCAATTTGCGCACAGCTTCGGTATCACGGCCTCTCTGCGGCGGCCGGCATCAAAAGGAATATGCGCCGTAGCCATAAAGTATGACAGTCAGGCCGTGCATGAGACACAGCAGGGGAAGCGCTTAGGGAGGAAAAAGCAACAAATTAAAAACAATTGGCTAAAATGAAAGGAGTACTGAGTATTAATGAACATAACCGTACTATTGCAACATTGTTCTTGTCCTATAATACATAAAGTTATCTCAAAGAAAGAGATAGAGAACCAATGCCCGTGTCAAAGAAAACACAATTGTATCCTAAACAACACCGTAACGTTAATAATGATATAATATTTCATTGTGGATGTTTACTCCGCGTGGCCAAAATGTATTAGGGTTAACATCCAAATCCCTCTTTTATCCTGAGCAAACGATTAAATTTCCCCCTCGTTTTGATAATTTAATCTGTTCAAATAGCAAAAAAAAACGGAAAAATTTATCACTAGCATTTTTGTACTTGTATAAAATGTTTTGCTGAAATTGGAAATACCCCGGAAGCCAGATTATTTTAAAATAATTTAAAGTTTCGCATGCACGAACTTTTAACTTCGGGTTTGTAGAACCCACGTAATGTGAGTCACATTCTGTACAGTGAATTAAATATACCACAGCAGTGGTATTACAATTAAGATATTGTTGTATGTCATAAATTTTTCCATGTACCTGAAAGGATTTAATGACCTGTGAGAATGTGCATGTTATGCAGGGGTAAGACCCACACTTATAGAAACCGTATTGTTTCAACCATGTCGTGGGTGTACTTTTGGAGCTAAAATAATTTTTAGCTACATGACTACCTATTGTTTTAGAACGTTTAGCCACCACTTGGCATCCGTTGGATAAGACCTCCTGCAAGATGGATCATTTAGAATGCAATTTGGGGTCTGGATTATTTTTTTAATCTAAAATGTGCATTTTTTTTTCACTACTGGGGATATAATACCTGGATTTTTTTTTTTTTTTGAGTTGTAACAAATGGATCTGACTTTTTTTCCCTATTGTGGGGAGCATTTTTGTAAGGCCTAATGTGGATATCCCCTGGTGGACAGGCGTTGGCAAATATTTTGGGATTCCCTAGCATAATCTTCTTTAGATGTACAATTACGCTTGGCCCTGGTAAATTCTCCAACCGGAATAGCCAAACGAGTGTGTCTTGAATAGTCACTATTGAAGTGTAATATGGTATTACCCGCAACTTTTTTCCGATATGATTTAGTCTGAATTGGTTTGCCTGGATTTCCACTCAGTACAAGATCCAAAAATGGAATACTGGTGCAATCAATATGGTATGTGAATCTCAAATTACATGGATTATTATTAAGATATTGTACAAATACATGTACGGCATCAGATGACCCCTGCCAAACAATCAACATATCATCTATGTATCTTCCATACCACTGGACGTCACCAATAAAAGGATTCAAATCTGAGTAAATATACATATACTCGAACCATGACATGACCACATTGGCCAATGCCAGAGAAAACTTGGCCCCCATGGACACACCCTGTTTTTGCAAATAAAATTTATCATTAAACAAAAAATAATTGTGTGTCATGAGGAATTCGAGTACCGTAACAATGAAAACCTGCAAATCAGGAGAAAAATTACCAAAATGAGAAAAATGATACTTTAAAGCGAAAATGGCGACGTCAAGTGGTATGGAAGTATACAGAGACTCAACGTCACACGTAATCCACAAGTAGTGATCTTGCCAACAAATATTTGACATGTAATTAAGGACATCTCGTGTATCCTGCAAAAACACAGGAATACGTTGTACTAATGGTGGTAAGCATGAATCCAGCCATTCACATAAAGGCTCAATAAGAGACCCAATACCGGACACAATGGGTTTCATAGGGGGAAGAACAACACTTTTGTGGATTTTAGGGAGTCCATACAGAAATGGTTTAACTGGATGTAAAACAGTGAGATAATCCACCTCAGCTTGAGAGAAAATATCTAATTGCAATCCTTCCTGCAAAAGATGAACTATTTCCCTCTGAAAATGCGATGTAGGATCAACCCCCAATCGTTGATAAGTGC
This sequence comes from Phyllomedusa bahiana, assembly GCA_025379985.1. Classification (NCBI taxonomy): domain Eukaryota; kingdom Metazoa; phylum Chordata; class Amphibia; order Anura; family Hylidae; genus Phyllomedusa; species Phyllomedusa bahiana. The sequence goes on from JAODAL010016989.1 coordinate 51,576, forward strand.
ATTGATCAGATAGTAATGACATCATTTGTGATACATATAGAGACTTGGGTAATACTACTATGGTGCCCCCTTTATCTGCCATTTTGAAAGTTAATTCATTCATATTTTGTAACTCTGCCAAAGCTTGTCGGCTAGAATGCGACAGATTAGAAGGCACTCGAGACATAGTGGATTGTAATTTCTGAAGTTCCCTAGTTACCACTTGTTGAAAGGTGTACATTGAGTCCGTCCTGGCCTGTATTGGGTAAAAATACGGATTCTTGGTTTTGAAAGATGATGAACCAATGTCCATTCTGTATTGTGAATCGTGTTCCATTTGTAATTCCTGTAAAGAAATAAGTGAGAGTTGTTCCTGAAACATAAGTCCTGAATATGAGTTCCTAGTTTCCAATATAGCTGGAATAGAAGAGGATTCCACGGTATTGGTCTGAAAGAAATGTCGCTTAATAGTCAAGTGTCTGATAAATTTATTAACACTCTTAAGTGTGGAGAATAAATTGAATGGACGTTTAATAATAAAATTAAATCCCAATTTCAGAACTTTTGACTGTGATTCCGTGAGTTGCACATCCGATAGATTGAGAATATCAATATCTTGGTTGCAGTCTTCACTTGTTATTTGATCTTCCGTGTTTTCATTTTGACAATGTTTGGCATGTCTCCTCCCACCTTGACGTTTGGATCGTGTTTTGATGTTGAGGTATTGGTCATAGCTTGCGACCTGGCACTCGTATTGCTGGCCATGCTCAATGCATTGCTAGTATTATCATCGGACAGATCATGCATGTCAGAGGAGTCGGAGTCAAAGCTGACCCTATTGCCTTTTTTGGATCTGTTGTTACGTCCTCTGGAGTTCCTTAGAATAGACCTTGGGAAATTTTGAAAGGTTTTCTGTGTAGACCAGTTATATACTGAATTGCTTTCATAGTCGGCGATTTCTCGCTGAAATTTCCTCTTTTTAGTGGTCATAATTGTGTTCTCTAGAGTAGAGTATTTCCTTCCTCTGTTACATCATCTCAGACAAGGGTCTGAAAATGGACCCTGCTAAGTTGTCTGCTGTCTTGCAGTGACCAGAACACGTCGGTCTCTGGGCCATACAGCATTTCCTGAGTTTTGCCAATTACTACAACTGATTCACTCCACATTTCTATATGGTGGTGGCACCGATTGTGGTGCTCACTAAGAAGAATGACAACCTGAAACTGTGGCCACCAGCAGCCAAAGAAACTTTTTGCCAGTTAAAGTTTGCAATTGCCTCTACGCCCATCTTGTCCTGATCTGATGCCAAGAAACCGATTTTTCTTGAGGTTGATGTTCTGTGGATGCTGGAGTGGTCCTCACACAGAAAAGTTTTGAAAGCAAGACCATCACATACGGATTCTTCTTCAAAACGTTTTCACTCACAGAGAAAAATTATATAATCGGGGATCGAGAACTACTGGCCATAAAACTTGCATTGGAAGAGAGGCGTCACCTCCTGGAGGGGGCTCGTCATCCAGTCAACATATATACTGACCACAAAAATCACTTGTACCTACACACGGTTCAATGCCTAAATCCACTTCAAGCCAGGTGGTCCCTCTTCTTCACCCATTTCAATTTCTTGATCCACTTCCATCCTGCAGAGAAGAACGTCAATGCCGATGCCCTCTCTCATGTTTCTGATGTTATTGGCAAAGAGGCGGCTCCACAGCACACTGTACCTCCAGAATGCCTGATCTTTACAGCTCCCATAGACCTCCAATGTGTTTCTCCAGGTTAAACTTGGGTGCCCTGTGTTCCGGAAGAGGGTTCTAAAATGGGAACATTGCTGCCTGGTGACCAGGCATCCTGGTGTACGAAAATCTTGTCAACTAATTTCTTGTTTCTACTGGTGGCTAGATCTTGGTAAAGACATTTGTAGAATCTTGTACCACTTGTGCCCGCAACAAAACACTTCAACTAAAACTGGCAGGACTGCGGCAACCTTTGCCTTTTCCCAACAACCTATGGACTCACATTGTAATGGACTTCATCACCAATCTACCATCCTCCTCAAGTAATATTGTCATTGCTTGGGTTGCCCTATGCTCCATGCCTCACCAGACTCTTCCTCCTGCACATCTTCTGGTTGCAGCGTACTGTCACAGATCGGGGGTTCCAATTTGTGTCAAGATTATGGCATGCCCTTTGCTCCCAGGTACAGATAAAAATAGACTTCTCCAACACAGACAAATGGTCAAGTGGAGAGGATCAGCTAGGTCTTGGGCAATTACTTGCACCATTTTGTACCCACACGTCAAGATGACTGGCCAAGCTTATTGCTGTGGGCGGAAGTCTCCTATAATTCCCTGGATTTGAAGTCTGTCAGCGTATCTCCATTCTATATAGTCTACGGACAACCTTTCCGCCCAACACTCCCTCTGTCTTAGCCTTCTGATGTCCCCACTGTGGATGATCTGGTCCAGGATATAAAGCCATCTGGAGCAACACACATAAATCTCTGCAACGGACATCCGCACAAATGAAGGCACAGGCAGAAAATAAAAGAAGACCTCCCTCATCCTTCGTTCCTGGTGACAAAGTCTGGTTTAAACTTCAGAACATAGCCGGGTAGTCAGCTCATAGCAAAAGTAGAAATTTATTGATTAACATACATAAAAGTAAGTATCAAATATAGTAGAAAATACTTGCACTTCAACCGCGCATCATTCCGTGGTCAACGAGATAGCCATAGAAGAGCTTCACAATGCACAAGGCATTAGCGTGGCGCCATCACACTTGGCGTTCCACCTGGAGCAGGTACCAAGTCTGATGGTGCCACGCTAATGCCTTGTGCATTGTGAAGCTCTTCTATGGCTATCTCGTTGACCACGGAATGATGCGCGGTTGAAGTGCAAGTATTTTCTACTATATTTGATACTTACTTTTATGTATGTTAATCAATAAATTTCTACTTTTGTTACGAGCTGACTACCCGGCTATGTTCTGAAGTTTAAAGTGAAGTGGAGTTGCAGAGCTCCTAAGCAGGGTAACTAGTGGCCAACATACAAACTCTACCTACCAGTTATTATATGACAAAGTCTGGTTGTCATCAATATACATTCATCTGAAGATGACAAGCTACAAGCTGTATCCTCAGTTCCTAGGACCATTTGATGTGCTGAAAATAATTAATCTAGTCTCTTGTAAGCTTCGTCTACCTACTTCAATTTTCCAAAAAAAAGTTGTCCTTAATCATTTCTCTAAAAAGGTTGTTTCCCGAAGCAGATGCCACTAATGTCTTTTCAATAGAAGAGATCCTGGCCATGAAGATGATTAGGGGGAGACCATATTTTCTTGTTGATTGGATGGGATTCGGGACTGAAGAAAGGTCCTGGTAGCCAGAGGACAATATCTTGGACCATGGACTGCTGGATAAATTCCTTCAGGCAAGAAAGAGGTGAAGGACAAAGGGGGTGGCGGATACTGTTACAGGTGATCCTGCGACCCACACGCCATTTCATGAGTGAACCCATACCTCTGCTGGCCCCTGTGTTTCTCCTGTGGTTGAGGCCACGACCCGCATTTCGGACTGTAGGCTCACCTGGAGTTCAGGTCCTGGCCATTGCTACTCACCTTTCCTTGCTCCCTGTCTCTGCCGGCCAGCGCACACCCTTGTTCCAAGTCCCAAGTTCCCATTTTCTAACGTATTATCAGCTACTAAGTTTCCTAAAAAGCAGGGTGCGATGTCTTTAGACCGAATTCCCCACAAATAGCTTTTATAATCTTTTAGACCCGAACTCTGGACACCTTTCTCTTTCTATGCTGTATCTCAGGCTCATTGAGCCGGAAGTATATTCGTCGGAAAACAAATTGTTTACATCATGGGATAGAGCATTTCCTGCTCTATGGGGGACGACTGTTGTCCTAGAAGGCTGTGCAAGGCAATAGTTAATGAAGGGTGGCGGGAAACGCATTTTAGATTCATTTATCACATCATATTTGGATTCAATATCCCTCCTAATCCCCTTGCACCGAATAGGAAAGTAGCGTGCCCTAAATGCTCCCACCCAGAAATTGATCTATTGCACGGTATGTGGGGATTCCCTGAGGTACAGTCTTTCTGGAAATCACTAATTCAGGTGTTACGGGCTAAAGGGAGATTGGATATTACTATGTCTCCCAAAGTCCTGCTTTTTCATGATTTATCGACAATACCCGCACAACATGCCATAATCCACATAATTCTTCTGGCAGCTAAAAGATGCTTGCTTAGAAAATGGTTAGATCCTCAGCCACCAGGGGTTCCCGAGGTTATTTCATTAGTAAAAAAAATACCTGTCAATGGAAAGGAATGAGGTGGAGTTAGCCAAGACTTCATGGATGGAGAAATTATTCGATAAGTGGAATATTTTTATTTGTTACTTTTTGAACAAGGAGGAAAACAGACTTTTGGTGACTCCCTTTATATTGACCAAGTGGTATTTGGAGGGAGAGCTGGGAGAAACATTGGGAAAATTTCAGATATAAGATATTGAGAGGTGAGGAAAGGGTCTTCCTGGATGTTGGACTTTCAAAAGTGCACATATTCAGGAGACGGCCAAGCTGTGATGCATTGAACATGAGAATTTTTAACAGGTAAAAGTGAACACACCAAACAAAACATTACACAAAACTATATAATAAACACAAGATGAATTTTATTTAACCCCTTACCGAAATTTGCCATACTCATACGGCAATGTCGGGTAGGGGTTCCCGCAAATTGCCGTATGAGTATGTCACGGCGATCTTGCGCGCTCACAAGCGGAGCGCGCAAGATCGCGGCATTGAACCAGCGGTATATTACCGCTGGCATATCCCGCAATCCCCCAGGGCCGGGTGAGCTCCGGCGCGGGGGATCAACCCCCCGATGTCGCGACATCGTGGTCGCAACATTGCGGCTGCGGGCGGCAGGAGTGAGCTCCTGCTCCCCGAGTTTACGGCGCCGCTACTGAGTTCCTCCCAGGCAGCCGGATGCTGAATGACAGCATCCGGTTGTCTGGTGACGTCACGATGCCCAATGCATTTGGGCAGCGTGACGACAGTTGCTATGGAGACCAGCATACAGCTATAAGCTGTATGCTAAATCCCCTATTGCATGACGATCTAAAAGTGTAAAAAGTGTGAAAAAGTAAAAAAAAAGTGTAAAAAAAGTAAAACACAAACACAAAAAATAAAATAAAAAAACGTACATCGCCCTTTTCCCCTTTACAAACGCCAATCGACCCAAAAAAGATCAAAAATAAATAAAGTACCCATATTTGGTATCGCCACGTGCGTAGCAACCCACCCTATAAATCTGTCATGATAATTTACCCGTACAGTGAACGCCGTAAAAAAAAAAAAAAAAAACTGTCACAGAATTGCGATTTTTGTTCATCCTGCAGCACATAAAATGGAATAAAAAGTCATCAAAAAATCATAACAACATCAAAGTGATGCCAATTAAAACTTCAGTTCATCCCGAAAAAAAAAAAGTCTTACACAGCTCTGTATACGGAAAAATTAAAAAGTTCTGGCTATTAGAACATAGCGTGCTAAATTGTTTTACACAATAAAAAAACATTTTTTTTCAAAAAAAATTGTGCTTTCAAATAAAAAAATTTACATAATTTGGGTATCACCGTAATCATCTAAACCCACAGAGTAAAACGAAATTGTCACAGATACTGCACGGTAAAACGCTATTAAAAATAAAAATAAAAAACACTGCTAGGATTGCAGTATTTTTCTTCACCCTGCCTTCCAAAAAAACGGATTTAAAGCGATCATAAAGTCTTGTCCCCTCAAAAATGTTACCAATAAAAACGTGAACTCATTCCGCAAAAAAAAGTCCCTATACAGCTCCATAAACAAAAAAAATAAAAAAAGTTATGGTCTCAGACTGCGGTGATGCAAAAAACGTGTTTTTCCTTTTAAAATAAAGTGTTTTTATTGTGTAAAAGCAGTAAAAATTAAAAAAAATATATAAATGTGTATCGCTGTAATCGTATCAACCTGCTGAGCAAAACTAGCATGTCATTATACCGCACAGTGACCGCTGTAAAAAAAAAAAAAAAAACACTACCAGGATTGCTTTATTTTGTACAAAATGCCTCACAAAAACCTTAATAAAAATTGATCAAAGCATCACATGCCCCCCGTAATGGTACCAATAAAAACATCAACTCATCACGTAAAAAAAAAAAGGGCCACAATCAGCTCATATGCAAAAAATAAGAAAGCTATGGCTGTCAGAATAGGACAACATAAAAAACGCAACTTTTTATATAAACTGCTTCTATTGTGAAAAAAGTAATAAAACATAAAAAAAATATAAAATTTATATCATTGTAATTGTACCAACCCCCCATAGAAAGTTATCCCATCATTTATCCCGTATTGGCAATACTGTAAAAATGAAGCCCAAAAACAATGGCAGAATGCTTTTTCCCCCTCCCATTTCCAGGGCCCAATGCTAAAAAAAAAAACTAGGGAACACCTGTGCGCCAAAATGCAAAATACACCCTTAGATGAGATCCTGAGGGGTGTTGAATCCAAAATGGGGCAACTTCTGGAAGGTTTCACCTGTTCTAGTACTTTGGGGCTTTGCAGATGCGACATGGCCCACCAATATCTGTGCGGCAAAAGCCAAATAACACTCCCTCCCCTTGTACCCCTGCCATGCGCCCAAACAGCAGTTTTACAACCAAAATGTGGGTATTGCTGAATTGGAGAAAAGAAATTTGCGTTTAAAACAATTTTGGGGCTTTTTCTTCCAAGATTCCTTGTAAAAATTAAAAAATTTTCAGCTAAAATTGCAGATTATTGGAAAAAATATATATTTTTTTTTTTTCAGAGCCGAAACGCCTGTGGGGTCGATATACTCACTACACTCTTTGGGTATATTCCGTAAAGGGGTTGTAGTTTCCAATATGGGGTCTTTTTAGGGGTATTTATTAAGTTTTGGAACCTTAAGGTGTCCGCAAACTGAAATGGCCCCCAAATAAAATTTTAATGAAAATGAGGCCCCAGAGTCAGTATGTGCTCCTCCTATTCTAGGGCTTTTGGTTGAGCCAAATAATGCACTAGGGCCACATATGGGATATCTCTGAAAACGGCGAGAATCTGGGGAATCAATAATAATTTGCATTTCCCCGGGTCACATTACCATATTCTTGTCAATAATGTATAAAAATTTAAAATCTGCAAAAAAGTGAAATTTTGAAATTTCACTTCACTTTGCTTTAATTCCTGTGAAACACCTAATGGGTTAATTAAAAATTCCTAAATGGGTTTTTTTAATACTTTAAGGGGTGTAGTTTCTTAGATGAGGTCATTTATGGGGGTATCTAACATACAGGTCAATCAAAGTCACGTTAGAACTGGACTGGTCCCTAAAAATATGTATATTGCAAATTTTCTTGAAAATTTGAAAATTACTACTAATTTATAAGCCCCTAATGTCGTAAAAAAAAAAAAGGGGCATTTAAAAAAAATGATGCCAAACTACAGCAGACATATCGTAGATGTTAGTTATAAACTATTTTGAGTGGAATAACTATCTGTCTTACATGCAGAAATTTTTGAAATTTGAAATTGGTAAAGTTTTCAAATTTTTCACGATAATTTGATATTTTCAACAAATAAACAATCATTTTTTGGACCAAAATTTCTTACTATCTTAAAGCACAATGTGTCACGAGAAAACAATCTCTGAATCACATGGATAGGTTAAAGTGTCAAAAAGTTATTCTCACATAAAGTGACACATGCCAGATTTAAAAAATGTGGCTCTGTCAGAGAGGCCAAAACTGGCTCCGGCGGTAAGGGGTTAAATATACACAATAAAAAAGCGGCACTGGAGTACTTAAGGTACTACCACCAAGTAAGTATCCCAATATAAATGGAGTAAACACAGTACCACACACTCAAGATTAAATCAGATGCAAATAATACAACCCCAACATCAATTGATATAGAAATTACATAAATATTGAGATACTGACATATATTACATGTAACGTGTGAGCATGTAGTGGCTCCACTGAACCCCTGCCAGGCTTGCTCCAAAGGGGTGGAACTAACCAGCCGTCAGGCATCTTCACAGAGCTTTAGTTGGTAAGGATGGCTTTCCCCGACAGCTGCCAGGTGCGACCTCAGAGCAGTCCCCAGCAGTGGCAGCTGACTAGACAGGCCAGAAGTGCCAATGCTAGGCACCAACAGAATTAGGGACAAAGATATAGCAAACTAGGTGTAGATATGTGCAGGTACAAAACAGACAAAGACAGGACAAAACGGATGCCAAACAGGAAGGCAAGGTACAAAACAGACTGGCTGGACACAACACCAAGAACATGAGCAGAGACTAAAGCTAGGACACAAGTTAGGAACTAAGGCATAAACATGGCAAGAACACAGGCACAGTGTAACGGACGGGTAGTGGATCCGCTGGACCACCGCAGGCGATGGTGGAAGCCCACACCAGGGAACGGAATCTAAGTAGGTCCCGGTATTCACCAGAGCCCGCCGCAAAGCGGGATGGACTTGCTGCGGCGGGAGTCTACCAGGTCGTTCCACTGGCGGGACTTGCCTGCGGCGGCGGCCAAGGGTAGAACATAGTACAGATTCGTTTAGGCAAGCCCGTGGTCGGGGACAGGCAGAAGGTCAGGACAGGCGGCTCTGGATCGTAAACGTGGACAGGCAGACGGTCAGGGCAGGCGGCAAGAGACGTGGTCGATAAACGTAGACAAGGGTTACGGTACACGGAAAGACAAGACTAGGAACGCTTTCTCCAGAGGTAGACACCCCTAAGGATCCGGCGAGGGCCCGGGAGGAAGGGGCCAGACCTAAAATAGGAGCAGTGCCCGGCAATAGCAAATTTTCCCGGGCACTGCCCTTTAAATTTCAAACAGCCGGGCCGCGCGCGCCCTAGGGGGGGAGCCACGCGCCGGGAGGCTGTGAGTGACTGAGCAGGAGCGCGGCCGGGTAAGTTGGTGCCGGCGGGGACTGGGAGCAGAGCGGACCCCGAACCCGACGTGCGGGACGGGGCTCCGCTGAGAGCCGCAGCACGGACGTGACACACAGAACATGGCAAGGAAACTCTAAGACAAAGATACAGACAGACACATGGAAACCAGCATGGAGACTAACCACCAAGACAGCACACTACAGACTACTAACAAACATGAGAACATAACACAACAAGGATCAGGCAGGGAGTGTGAGGAGAAGCAGGTTTATAAACCCACAGGTGGAAGGGGATTGGTAGAGGAAGCCCAACCCTGCTGCACACTGTGGGAATAAATGAGTGCATGATGTGGCCACCACCCTCTATAGTGAGACAAGGAATCAGGGCAGCAGCCAAGATGGAGGAGCAGCATGGCCAGCATAGGATAAGCTGCACAGCAACCGCAGGTGGGACGCAGCGGCGACAGGAGCGTACTTGGTGACAGTGTCACCGCAAAAGGAACCAGATCTGCGATAGGAACACAGGTATGTCTGCGGCTCGCAGCAGAGGCCGCGGTGTAAGGACAGGAACATAGCCATGTCTGCAGCCCAGAACAGAGACCGCGGCACGGACCGTGACAATAGCCCCCTCCTCAAGCCACCTCCTCCTCCTCCAAAACCACAAAATGGAAATCCCACATAGGTCTGGGGACCAAAACTTCTCCGGGGGCAACCCCAAAACCAAACTACGGGTGCTTGCATAAATAGCCAGTACTGGGAATACCTAGGAAATGGAGGTGCACAGGGGGAACAAACAGGGCTCTAGGTAGAATGGGGCGGGATTCAAAGCGGGACCGTAAGCCACGGGGACTCAGAAGGCTCAGGGCGAGACCGTAAGCCATGGGGACTCAGAAGGTCACAGGGGAACCGTAAGCCACGGGACTCAGAAGGCTAAAGGGCGAGATCGTAAGCCAGGGACTCAAAGAAGGGTGGCTCAGGGCCCTGAGACCGTAAGCACGGGTGACTCAGAAGGCTCAGGGCGACACCGTAAGCCACGGGGACTAGAAGGCTCAGGGCGGGGACCTGTAAGCCACGGGACTCAGAAGGCTCAGGGCGAGACCGTAAGCCACGGGGACTCAGAAGGCTCAGGGCGAGATCGTAAGCCATGGGACTCATAAGGCTCAGGGCGAGACCGTAAGCCACGGGGACTCAGAAGTCTCAGGGCGAGACCGTAAGCCACAAGGATTGGCCAGACGCTCCAAACCACCAAAAAGACCTGCAAAAGGGAAAAGGAAAAAAAAAAAACACTCCCACATAAACAAAAAAGGAACTTCCAAAAAACAAGACCTGCACATAGACCAAGAAGACAGAGGGCAGAATGTCAGCAGAGTCCATGGCCTGATCCTACTGTAACAGGGGAGGACCCACTGGACCACTGCCAGGCTTGCTCCAAGGGGGCGTAACTAAGCAACCGTTAGGCATCGTCATAAAACCTTAGATGGTAAGGATGGCTTTCCCCGACAGCTGCCAGGTGCGAACTCAGAGCAGTCCCTAGCAGTGGCAGCTGACTAGACCGGCCAGAAGTGCCAATGCTAGGCGCCAATAGAATTAGGGACAAAGATATAGCAAACTAGGTGTAGATATGTGCAGGTACAAAACAGACAAAGACAGGACAAAACGGATGCTAAACAGGAAGGTTAAATGGAAGGCAAGGTACAAAACATAGATTGACTGGACACAACACCAAGAATATGAGCAGAGACTAAAGCTAGAATGCTGGCTAGGAACTAAGGCATAAACATGGCAAGAACACAGGCACAGAACATGGCAAGGTAACTCTAAGACAAAGATACCAACAGAGACATAGAAACCAGCATGGAGACTAACCAAACAAGACAGCAAACAGCAGACCACTAACAACCATAAGACACTACATGCAACAACACAACATGAGAACATAACACAACAAGGATCAGGCAGGGAGTGTGGGGAGAAGCAGGCTTATAACCACATAGGTGGAAGGGGATTGGTTGAGGAAACCCAACCCTGCTGCACACTGTGGGAATAAATGAGTGCATGATGTGGCCGCCACCCTCTATAGAGAGACAAGGAACCAGGGCAGCAGCCAAGATGGAGGAGCAGCATCGCCAGCAAAGAAAAAGCTGCACAGCAACTGTAGGTGGGAAGCAGCGGCGACAGGAGCATACACTGTGACAGCAGCACCGCAAAAGGAACCAGATCTGCGATAGGAACACAGGTAGATCCGCAGTTTTTCAGCAGAGGCCGCGGCGTAAGGACAGGAACACGTTCATGTCCGCAGCCCAGAACAGAGACCGTGGCATGGACCGTGTCAGTACACAATCATCAAATAAATAGAGAAAAGAGAATACAGACCGAATGGTGCCAGGAGACAACCCAATGCGCGTTTCGCAAGGAAACTTTGTCAGGGTTAAAAGTGGTCAACTGTGTCAATGGTGGGTAAAAAGTCTGGAAGAAGTACAAAGCAATGTCATGAGGTTCTGGGAGTTAACAGATCATTAGTGACTTTGTTTAAAGCCATCTGAATGTATGGAAACAATTCTGCAAGCATCTTATTGTATATGGAGATTTGTTGTATAGCTAAATAGAACGATTCATGATTTTACTTAATATTACATTATAATTCCCAGGATAATAAGTGCATCAGTCATTATCTCTGTAATTTGTGGTATAATTAATGATAGAAAACACTACAAATTGAGCAGTCCTAAAGAGTTACAAAGTTGGAGGAAGAGTATAACAACAAGGAAGAAACTTTATATATAACTTTATACTGTATTATATTTTTGTATTAATATATAACTTGCTCACCTTTTCAATGAAATAGACCATTTCTATAATCTCTATTGTCATGAATGTTTCTTGCTTTCTTTCCAGTTGAATAATTTGAAAAAGGTCACTTTTGTTGATTTGTCAGCAAACAAATTCTCTTCTATCCCAATTTGTGTCTTACGGATGTCAAGTTTGCAATGGTTGGACATCAGCAGTAATAACTTAAAGGATCTTCCACAGGACATAGACAGGTAAACGCAATTTTTTTCTCAAAATCAATGCTATCATGAGACTTATCATACTTGTGATTGACTTGCACACATCATTTACTGACATATAGATGGTATAATGAACAATAAGTACAAAAATGGACAGTGTGATTAGAAGTATTATTTCTTCTACTGACAGGTCAAGTGACAGTGAGGTTGGCTACTTAATAAGAACTCTATAGCACCTAGTTAATGAACATTGCCATAGTAACAAAGTCAAATTCAACCAATTATATTTGTGTTGATAGACAGAAAGACAAAAAAGCCCTCAGTAAAATAAAGATATAGAAACATTACATTATATTGTCATAGCAATGCTCTTATTAAGGCAGTAATATGTTTGCAGTATTTATTTGGGGACAAATCTACATTTTAATCTTCAGCTTGTGTAGCAGCCACCTGGCATTGCTGCCATTATAGTTAGTACTAGTTGCCCAAAGATGTGTTTTCTCAGCTATATGACATTTGCCATGTAGGTATATGATTAGTCTTCAAGGCTTAGATACGTTATTTTTTTCAATATTGATACTTATTGACCGTTATTATTCACAAAAACTCACTTTGTGCCCATGTTCTAGTTACCAGACATACTTTTTAGCAATCTTCAAATATAGTGCACATTCAAGGTCTTTAATTCCTAATTTTAAAAAATGTTCAATGTTTATGACACCCCAATTGTAACTGGTAGACTAGATTTATGTTTGAGGAAAAATACTTTTACTACTACATACAGTGTTACACTACCATACTTATATTTGGTGGACATTTTTGGTTGACACTGTTTAGGTGGCAGCATTGCAAGCATTAACAAGAAATTGAATGAAACTGTAGAGTGTGCTATGATTATCTATACTAAAGTAAAGTCTGGTTCTCATCAGTGTTGGAGGTTCCATCGGAATTAATATGTTTTCTGTGAAAATTACGGACACTGAGTTGGACACCCTATGGACACATTATGGTCAATTAGGTACATCGAGCAGCATCGGTGTGGGTTATACAATGGTTCCGTTTGCTCCTTTTAAATGGAAGTTCTGAACGGCACCTCTGGCACAAATGTGAACCAGGCATAGAAGTCACAACACTCTTTAATGTAACAGCAAGAGTAGTGGATTCTCTGGACCACCACAAGTGGTGGTAAAAGCCATGCTAGGGAGCGGAATCTAAGTAGGTTTCCCCGGGGTTTTTACCAAAGCCCACCACACAAGGATAATCATGCTGAACGGGATCCCCAGGAAACGCTACCCCCCGAAAATGACAACCCCTTTCGGTGGGAGCCAAATTTCAGCGAGGAAACCCAAATTTTGAAGCAGACCATATCGGGGACAGCAGGGAAACCAGGGCAGGTAGCAAAGGGTTTTTTAAATCAAGAAAAATAGCAATGGTCAGGAACACAGCAAGAAAAAGAACACACTCAGGAATGCTTTCTCAAAGGGTTTAAGGCACAAAAGATTCTGGGGGGGAAGTAGAAAGAGTGGGCCCAGATATATAGAGTCAGCGCCCAGCAATCAACCAATTACCCTTTAAATCTCAGAGAGCTGGTGCGCATGTGCCCTAGGGAACTGGGACGCACGCACTGGCCGGCAAAGGAACACGGGGAAGCAGGAGCGCAGCAGGGTAAGTACTTACTAGAGGTATGAGTGCACCCGCAGTGCCACTCGTCCCCACCGCCGAGCTTGCAGAGGGAGTACAAGTGCACCTGCAGCCCGACTTGCAGACTGTGGGGCTGCTCGTGACATTTAAAAGAAGGAGTCAACTTAATTTATTTTAACAAAGAGTTTGTCAGGGCTAAGCTGTGCTCAGACTGCAGACAGGCTGCAACAGCTGATGTGCGCTCCCTCCCTGATACACTTGCTGCTGACAGCTCTGTGAGTGACAGGGGCCCAGCCACTTCCGACAGGGGGCGAGTGCACCAGCCAATGGGAGGACCCGGAGGGCCGCTCCAATCAGCTGCAGGGACGGTATCCAGGAATCCCTTTTAAACTCCCTGAAAGCTGACTGCTGCGCCTGTGATATTCCTGGCTACCTTGTGGTTCTTATTCTTTGTGTTGTTGTTTTGCTAACCAGTATACCTGACCTCGGCTTGTTCTCCTGACTCCGGCTTGTCTCCTGATTTTGTGCTTTGCTTCCGTTGGCTTTTGTCCTCGCTTGTTTACGTTTATTCCTCTGATTCTGATTTGTGGCTTTGGCGTTCCTATTTGATATTGACCTGGACTGTTTGACTATTCTTCCTTCTGACGGTCCCAGCACTTTAGCAGCGTAGGGACTGTTGCCCAGTTGCCGTCTGCCGCCTAGGGCAGCACGTCAAGTAGGCAGGGACAGTGGGCTGGGTTCCAGTTAGGCTCACTGCACCTCCCTTGACGTGACATTATCAAAGGCCGAAACCGTTACTGTGCTCACCTCTACTAGGGACCCCATGACAGCTCTGGTAGAGCAGATGCAGGGGCTAACCCAGCTAGTCCAGGATCTGGCGCTGAGGGTAGAACAACAGGAGGCTACCCTAAGTCAGATGGTCCCTGCATTACCTTCCCCTCCGTGTGAACCCCCTATCCAGTTGCCTGACAGGTTTTGCAGGTAACAGGAGGGCCTTTGTGGCATTTAGAAAGGGTTGTCGCCTGTATTTTAGGCTCCGCCCACTAACTCGGGGAATGAGGAACAAAGAGTGGGAATTGTTATGTCCTTACTGCAGGGTCCCCCCCAGGAGTGGGCATTTTCGTTACCGCATGACTCACCTGAACTGTCTTCTGTGGACAGGTTCTTTGCCGCTTTAGGGGTACTCTTTAATGACCCAGATAGGGAAGCTGTGGCTGAGGCTCAGCTGACCACCTTGAGGCAGGGTGAGAAGACTGTGGAGGAGTTTTGCTCTGAATTTCGTCACTGGTGCGTTCCGTCTGGGTGGAACGACACAGCTCTCAGATGCCAGTTTAGATTAGGGTTAGCTGACCATGTAAAGGATTTATTGGTGGCTTACCCTACCCCTGGTACTTTAGATGAGGCCATGGTACTGGCCGTTTGTCTGGACAGACGTTTTAGGGAGAGACGGCAAGAAAAGGTTCCCCCCCCGGTGGTCCACACCATGGTCACCCTAGACCCGTTGTTTACGACGTAAACCAGAGGAGCCCATGCAAGTAGGGGCTTTTTCTGTCACTGCGGCTAGTGACTGTAGGACTACTCGTCGCATCCAGAGGTTGTGCTTCTACTGTGGAGAAGATGGACACAGAATTCGGGAATGCTCCAAATGGAAGACCAGGTCGGAAAAACTCCAATGCCTAGGTGGTCAGCAGGAGGATCACCTAGGCGAGCAGGTATTTCCTATTGTATCTAATAAGTTGCTGCTACCAGTTAAGATTTCATACTTGTCGCTGTCCGTTCTGGAGTGCGTTTGTTGATTCTGGATCAGCTTCTAATTTTGTTGATGCGTCTTTCGCCAAACGTCTGGGCCTACCTTGTAGACCGCTATCTGACTCGCTGCGGGCTGTGGCTATTGACTTCCCTCCACTAGCTCGGGGCGCAATCCAATATTGTACCCCTGAGCTGGAGATGGTGGTCGGATCCATACATATTGAAAAGTGTATTCTATTCGTCATGGAGGGGCTGCCCGCTGATGTGGTGTTGGGCTGCCCGGCTTCAGAAACATAATCCAGTGTTTGACTGGAATTCAGGGAAAATTATTCAGGTGGGACAACGGTGTGTTGACAGATGTCTCCTTACCATGCAGGGCAATACTGATGTGCAGGCTAATGTTCTTTCTGGAAGCGTGGTGCCAGCGTTGAAGCCAATGCGGCATCTTGTGAAGTCGATGCTTGGGCTAAGGTTACCAGAACTCGTCCTCCTGGTGAACTATGCCCTCCACCTGTACCTGAATGTCCGTATGTGGTTCAGGAGGTGGTTAACCTGGTGGCTTATCAGCTGAAATTACCCTCTTCTCTCTGTATTACATAAGCGTGTCCCGTCGTGCACTTCGTAAGAGGTATATTCAGCCTGTGACCTCCGCCCTCTAGGCCTCCTTCTACAGTTCGCATATATTGGGAGTTAGAACCCAGACCAGTTAAGGGTCCAGTGTCCAATCATAAAAGTGGGGGTACTGTCAGGGGTAAGCTGTGCTCAGACTGAATAAAGGCTGCACCAGATGATATGCGCTCCCTCCCTGATACACTTGCTGCTGACAGCTCTGTGAGTGACAGGGGTCCAGCCACTCCTGACAGGGGGCGAGTGCACCAGCCAATGGGAGGACCCGGAGAACGCTCCAATCAGCTGCAGGGGCGGTATCCAGGAATCCCATTAAACTCCCTGAAAACTGACTGCTGCTGGCCTGTGATATTCCTGGCTACCTTGTGGTCTTGTTCTTTGTGTTGTTGTTTTTCTAACCAGTATACCTGACCTCGGGTTGTTCTCCTGACTCTGGCTTGTCTCCATGATTTGGCTTTGCTTCCGTATTGTCTTTTGTCCTGCTTGTTTACGTTTATTCCTCTGATTCTGATTTGTGGCTTTGGCGTTTCTATTTGATATTGACCTGGACTGTTTGACTATTCTTCCTTCTGACAGCCCCAGCACTTTAGCAGCGCAGGGACTGTCGCCCAGTTGCCGTCTGCCGCCTAGGGCAGCATGTCAAGTAGGCAGGGACAGTGGGCTGGGTTCCAGTTAGGGCTCACTGCACCTCCCTTGACGTGACAGAGTTGCTGTATGACACTGTATAGATGCATTACATACAATTAATTTTCATCTACAGAAGTACTAATCTTTTTATGATAAAATGCCTCTAAATACTACACAATACCACAATGCAAGATCCACATAGTTACAACATGCAGTGAATTAATATTACCACCATACGGTAATTGACCAAACCCCATTATTTAAAGAGAAATATTACCAAATATACTGCCACATCACAACCACATATTACTAACAGTGACTAATTAATACTAAATATTGTTATTGAACTAAACCCACTAAAGATCACTAAACTGTGCCGATATATTTCTGCAAAGACATGGCCAGCTATGGGTTATATGGATACCTGTAAAGAACTTTTGTAGTACCAACCTCCCATATGCACAAACTGTGGAATGTCCCATCTCATGCCGCATACATTATTAGAAAGGTGATGATTCTAAGGCTCTGTTCACAAGACGGGTATTTCAAGTCGCAATCCACGTGGATTCTGACCTGAAATACTCATCTGAAGCCGAAAATAAATCATTCCCATTGACTTCTATAGAAAATATGCGTTTTGATTTGATCTGTTTTCCGCTGCCAAAAAACTTAGAACATATTCATTCTTTGGTCATATTCTGCAGGGTAATTTACTATTGATGTCAATGGGGATGATTAAAAACCTTATGTTAAACTTGCCCCAAACATTTGTATGTGGTTTTTAACGTGGATTCATGCCCAAAACCACATAGGAATGAATGAAACTTGTTTCTGATTGTAAACCATGAGTACAAAAGTCTACCCTATATATATATACATGCAATACTATGTAAATACTTGTTGAAAACGGCGTGGTCAGCCGTGGTTTTCATGGCAGAATACATAGAGTAAAATTTACTCAACAAGTGGACAGACCCTAAAGGACAATGTGTTCCAGTCATGTCATCTTCCATTTGCATCCAAATTGGGCAAGGTTTACAAATTTACCTGTAAAAGAAAAGTTAATTCATGTGTTGCTGCTATTGCTTTCCTTACATGTTTTGCTAAAGACATAGGGTCACATGTTTGAAAACTGTCTAGGTCTAAAAGTCACTTTGTTACCCATAGCAACCAATCAGAGTTCCCCTCTCATTTTTCCAGAGCACTATATGAAATAAAAGGGTCTCTCTGATTGGTTGCTATGAGCAACAAAATGAATTTTAGACCTAGGCAGTTTTCATACATGTGGCCCACAGTTTTCAAATTTATTTTTTTCTACTGTGTTTATTATCCTAGTTAAAATGAAGAGGGAAAAGATTAAGGGCGACATGTCCCAAGACGGCAATGCCAGATTTTTGTTCTATTTTGCGGCAAACTCACTTTTTAAGCCATATTCTTGTTGTAAATGAACTGTTGTACACCAAAACTAGGCGCATTATACGTCGGCACGACACTTTGTAATGCGCCTAAATATGGTGCACTGTGTGTCCCCATTGCGAAATGCACCTATTGAGGCACCTTACATATGTTATGCGCCCCCGTCGGGCAATGAGCCTCAATAGACGCATACCAATACCAATTATATGCTATGTTCCGCGAGCTGAGCAATGCGCCCTTTTTTGATACGATGCACCCTTTTTTGATGCAATGCGCCCTTTTTTGATACAATGCCCCCTTTTTTGATGCAATGCGCCCTTTTTTGATACGATCTGCCATTTTAGGCGCATTAAGTTTTCTATGCAAGATATACCTGACGCCAATTTTTAGAAAGTATCGGACTTTCAGGCGCACTTTACACTGATTTAATGCACCTAAAACTGGCATAGATACGCCACTTTTCGGACATGTCGCCCTAAGTATTCTGATGACAAAATTGGAAGGAAATTATATTGAATTTACAAATAGAACCCAAACACATGAAACATCTAGTTGACTTTTTACTGTAAAAATAACGAAGGAAAGAATAGCAAACAATGCAACATGTGTACTTAGCCTTAAATAGAGAGAATTTTTTTCTTTAATTCCACAATATCATAGCAAAGAACCCAAATGATGGGCGTAAAATCCCAAACCAAAACAGGAGCTAGTAAACGCTGTATCACCAAATATTCGTTTATTTAAACATTGTACAGGTCGGACAACGCCTTTTATGTAAATAAAGCATTTCATCAGGTCACTGCATCAGTGTTACTGTAGATTCATATGAAACGTGTTGTTCAATACCCTACAGAATGAACATGATGGATTTCAGGCGTTTATGGGGCAGAAATACACACCCTGGATTTGACTGAGAATACCCCACAAACAGAGGATAAATGAACTCTTGGGCACAGATTGCAATATCCCAAAATAAAAAATGCTGTTTCAGGAACAGGTGTGTATATGACACACACTTGTGAAGGTCTTTCACCCCAGTAGCTCGTAAATTGGAAGTATTTTGCACAGAGTGCAATGTAGTGCTGCTACAGCCAGATGCTTGTGCATAAGAGACAAAGTGAGAAGTGGCAGAATTGAATATGGCTGCTGTATTTATAAAGCTGTGATGTCACAGAAGCCCGCTGGTTGCTGATTGGCTGCATGTCTGCACATGTCATTGAGGGTGTTCCTTTCTTCCTCCCATAGTTCTCTGCCCAATGTCACGCCATGTGCTCACGGCCATTTTAGCTTCATTACCGTGAATTGCCATGAACTTCGACTTCGTTCAGAATTGAATTTTCCCTGAAATTGTAAATTAATTCCACTTCATTAGAATCAATTCGCTCATCCCTAACAATCACAATAACCTTAAGTCAAGATTAGGAGTGCTGGGGCCTCGGTGTCTCCAACACCTAACTGCAGCAGGACACAAATTATATATTTTATGTAAATAAAAAGCTATAACACAAAGTCCTGAGTATAAAACAACTAAATTATAATAATACACTTACCACATAACACTGCTACACAAAACCAGAATCCCAGGGCCAATATTAATAAAAATAATAAGCTTTATTTATATTGTGCCAACATATTCCATAGCACTTTACAACATAGAGGATATAAGTAAAAGCTACTTACAGATCAGACACAAGGTGTGAGGGCCCTGCTCGCAAGAGCTTACAAACTATGGTGGAGCAGGGATGAGGCAAAAAATGAGAAGTCCAGACATATTTAATAAATACAGGGTAGTTCACATAAAAGTGGATGAACCTACCACGCAGATAATACATCTATCTCAGGAGTGTGAGTGACAAAAAGTGAGGGGTTAACAATTAGGGACCTTGGTAGGCCTGCTGCTAAGAATATGTGTTCTCAGGGCACACTTAGGGCATGTCCCCACGGCAAGGGTTTTCGGCCGGTTTTTCAGACGGTTTGCGGTTTTTCAGACCGCCTGAAAAACCGGCCGAAAATGAGCACAATGGTGCTCTATGGAAAACCCGTGAAGCTGTCCCCACTGCACGGGTTTTCCGTCTGGCGGTTTTGCCGCCCGCAAAACATTGTGGAAGCACAATCTTCCGTCCGGTTTCCGGCCGCAAAACAGGACAAATACCGGCCGGCAAACCGACCGGTATTTGTCCTGTGCAGTGGGAACGCACCCTTAAAACTCTGAGGGTTGTGAGTTTCCCTGATTGTCTGAGGTAGCATGTTCCAGAGAATTAGTGCAGCACGTGCAAAGTCTTGGGGGTGAACATGAGGGGTTCAGATGATTGAGGTATTTAGTTGAAGATGAGTGATTTCCTTTTCTTGTATATCCATTTTCAACTGAAAAGAAAATTCCCCTGGCCCAACCCGCCCCCCTCCCCCTCCCAAAAATTTTTACCACAAAAAACTTTGAAAGGGAACCCCTCTTTTTTTAAAACTTTTCCCCAAACCAATTCCCAAAACTCGTACAAACTCCCCTTTCTATAGGGCCCCTAATGGAAATTAGTAAACCCTTTGGGCCCCAAACAGTAAAAGTACCTCCAAATGGCTATGTGGCTCCCATTTGTGTACCAAGTTTTTTGTCTTATTTTGTTTCCCCATAAAGTAGGTAAGTAAACCCCTATATACAGTAGTAGGTAGGCACACCCCAAAATTATGTAAGCATATAGGTAAACCCTCTTAAAGGTAGGTATATAAGCCCCCTGTAGCTAGTTATATAAGCCCACTGTTGACAGTTAGATATCCTATAGATAAATGTAAAATTTTTCCCCCCTTTTGTGGTGGGTTTAGGCCCCCCTGTAGGTGGGAAAGGCCCCCCAAAAGGGACTAGGAAATTTCTGATTTCCTTTAAAAATTGGGAATTATAGACCTGTGTGGGAAAGGTGGGGGGGGTTTGAAAAATAGAGCTGTCATAGTGCAAAATTTACCCAACAATGAAAATTAAAAGGTGGGGGAAAGGGTGCCCTTAAAAAACTTTTTAAAGGGGGACTTAGGCCAAAATCTCAAGGAAAGGGGAAACTCCAAGGTAAAATTTTTTCAAAAAATCTACCTTTTCCAAGGCCCCCAACCAGAGGGGCGGGGGGAGATCAAAAAAGATTTCAAAAAGTGGCTAAATAATTGGTTTGGGTAAAAGGGATTTGGGTTTTTTGGAGAATTGGGTGCCCTTCGTTTTGGGGCTATAGACTCTAGGGTTTGGGGGGGTTTCCCCTTTTAAATTTGGGGGGGGGATGCAGCTGTATTGGGGGGCCCAAAATGGAGGAAGGTGGTAAAGTATTTTAAACCCCTTAAGACCGTCCGGAAACTTTTGATTCCCGGGGCGGTTGAAAGGTTTCATTCATCGGGACCCAACGTTTTTTTAAACGTCGCTGCAGCATTGGGGTTTGGGGCCCTTCCGTTTGCCGCACCCAGCGGAAAAACAGGGCTGAACTTCACAGCCCTTTTTCCCTAGAAGCCTCGGGAAAGTGCCGCATTGTGACCACAGCGAAAAATCATGGGGGCTTTCCCCTGCTCTGTAAGGTAACCCAGGACCCCGGGTTTGCCCCGACAGAACCCGGGGAAAATGGTGCCCTAGTCAGTCCTGGAGACTTAGAGTGCCCCCTAGGGTGCCCCGTTTTTAATAAGCCAGCAATCAGGGCAGACTGGGTTTAAAAAAAAAAAAAGAAAAAAAAATAAAAAAAAAAAAGTGTTTGAAAAAAAAATTTAAAAAAAATATAATAAAAAATTTAAAAATTTAATTTCAAAATTATTGTGCATTTCTTTTTCCACACACAAAAAAAGTATATTTATCTTTTGCATATTTCCCCATTTTATGGGTGGTTGGAATTTTGATATTCAGTCTTTGGGTATTTGTTTTTGTTTCCCGTCCTTTAAATGAAAGGGACTATCATATTGTCACCAGTTTTTGTATTGTCTTGTATGTGTGTTTTTTTATAGTTTCTTATAGGTTTTGGTCTGTTGGCGTTGTTTGTAGTATTTTTCAACCCCAATTTTTTTATATATTTTTTGGGGTGTTTTTGGTTTTTTACCCCATTTAAAACTGAAAGGGGTTGAAGGGCAGAGAGGGGAATTTTGTTAAAAATTTGGGGCTGGGGGAGGAGAAAGGAGGTGTTGTAAATAATTAATTAAGGACGGAAAAAAAAATTTAAAAACCAAAAAAACTTTAAAAAAAAACAGGGACCAAAGCCAAAGAGGTCTAACCCCAAAAAAATTAAATTAACTAACTAGAATTTTTTATAGCTGAAGAAAAATTTGGACCTAGTGGGGGGTTTTCAGAGAATAGTGGATGAGACCTATGACTTGGCGGGGTTAAAATTACAGGGGTTTCAGTTTTTTTTAGAAAAATCATAAAAACCAAAAAGGGGGGGGGATAATTTAAAAAGGGGGATCTTCAAAAAAATCTTAACCACCCTTTGGGGGGGTACATTTCCTTATGGAAATTAAAAAGATTAGAAAAAAAGGGAAAAAAAAAATGTGAATCAACAGAAAATGTAAAGGAAGCCCAAAACATAAAAAGGGAAAGGAAATTTTAAACAACTTAAAAAGAGGGCAGGGGAAGAGGCATTTTTTAAAAACAAAAAGAAAAAAAAAAACAAATTTTAAAAAACGATTTAAAAAAAAGCAAAAGCTGGAGGTACAAAGACATACTGCCCAAAAAGTAAAACTAACCCCCCAAAAATTTTTTAACTTTTATAAATAGTTAAAAAAATTTTTTTAAAAATGAAAAAACTTTTGAAAAAATGAGGGGGGGGATTGTAAGGGAAAATTTAGGGAAAAGATTAAAAAAAAATTTCTCCACTATATTAACCAAGGAAAATGATATTCCTGTTTATGGGCAGAGGGATGAGATGAACTCCACCTTAAATGTTTCTTGTCTAACCCAGAGAAGTGCAGCTCCTGCTTATGAAGATTAAAGTAGACAAATCACTATGTCCTGATGATATACACCCCCATGTCCTAAGGGAATTAAATAATGCGATAGACAGACCCCTATTTTAATATTTATGGAATGTATAGTAACCGGGTAAGGATTGGAACATAGAAAAAGTGGTGTCAATATTCAAAAAGAGGTCAAAAAGTGATCCTGGAAACTATAGGATAGTAAGTTTAACCTCTGTTGTGGGTAAAAGGTTTTCTTAGAGATGCTATCCTGGATTATCTCACTGAAAATAAATGTATAATGCCTTTCCAGCATGGGTTTATAAAAGATCGGTCATGTCAAACTAATATCATAAGCTTCTATGAGGAGGATAGTTTTAAACTGGATCGGGGTGAGGTATTGGATGCCATATACAGTGAAGGAAATAATTGTTTGATCCCTTGCTGATTGTGTAAGTTTGCCCAATGACATAGACATGAACAGTTTATAATTTTAAGGGTAGGTTAATTTTAACATTGAGAGATAGAATATCACAAAGTAAAATCCAGAAAATCACATTGTATAAATTATATAAATTTATTTGCATTTTGCAGTGAGAAATAAGTATTTGATCCCCCTGGCAAACAAGTCTTAATACTTGGTGGCAAAAAACTTGATGGCAAGTTTTATTATAAAGGGATCTGGATAAGTTGGAGACCTACACAGAGAAGTGACAGATGAGATTTAACATAGATAAATGGGAAGGAAAAATTCACTTCATGATCAATGGGTAAACGGAAAAATGCTGGATAAAAGGGACATGGAGAA
The DNA here is from genome assembly GCA_025379985.1 of Phyllomedusa bahiana. NCBI lineage: Eukaryota > Metazoa > Chordata > Amphibia > Anura > Hylidae > Phyllomedusa > Phyllomedusa bahiana. The sequence continues at coordinate 75,303 of JAODAL010016989.1, forward strand.
GGACTTGGGAATCCTAGTGGACAGTAAACTTAATTGTAGCAGCCAATGTCAGGCAGAAGCTGCCAAGGCAAAAATGATCATGGGGTATATTAAGCAGGGCATAAATGCACTGAGAACATCAGTCTTCCATTATACAAGTCACTGATCAGACCACACATGAAATATTGTGTACAGCTTTGGACACCAGTGTACAGGAAAGACATTGTAGAGCTTGAACAGGATCAAAGGCAGGCAACAAAAATAATAAAAGGACTGGATGGACTGCAATACACAGAAAGATTAGCAAGATTAGGGTTATTTATTTTAAGAAAATACGGCTTTGGAGGGATATAATAAATATGTTTAAAAATATCAAAGGTCAATATAGAGATCTCTCCCAAAATCTATTTATACCCAGGTTTGTATCTAGAACAAGGAGGTATCCTCTACATCTAGGGGAAAGAAAGTTTCTACAAGGACATAGAAAGTGATTCTTTACTGTAAGAGCAGTGAGACTGTGGAACTTTCTGCCAGAGGAATTTGTCATGGTGAATTCACTAACAGAATTCAAAAAGGGTCTGGATGGATTGCTAGAGATTAATACTATAACAAATTATAGTAACTAGGATTCTGGAGAAGCGTCGTTGAGCCAGGGATTTTTTCTGATTGCCATATTGGAGTCAGGAAGGAATTTTCTCCCTAAAATGATGACAATTGGCTTCTACCTGATTTTTTAGCTTTCTCTGGATCAATACTATAGCACAATAGGCTGAAGTTGATGGACGTCTGGCATTTTTTCGGCCTTACAAACTATGTGACTATATATAGAGCCCCTGTAGTTAGGTATAGAGGTCATCATTGGATAGGTAGATGCTCTGTAGGTATTTACACTCTCTGTAGGTAGGTAAACCACCTGTAGGTAAATATGTAGACTCCCTTTAGGTAAGTATACATGCCCCCTGTAGGTAGACATGTCCTTTGTAGGTATATACACCCTCTGTAGGTAAGTAGACCCTCCTTAGGTAGGTGGGTATACAAAGCACCTGTAGGCGGCTAGACACTCTATAGGTATACATGTCCCCTGCAGGTATAGACGCCCCCTGTAGGTATATTTTCCCTCTGTAGGTATACTTCCCCACGTTGGTATATTTTTCCACTGTAGGAATAATTTACTTTGATTATTAAGGATAAAACAAAGCTACTCACCATACCACATTCCGCCGCAGAGCAGCTTGCATCAGGAGCTTGTATCCAGCATGGAGGCGTGATGTCATCACGGCACCTATGCCGACACGCTACACCTGGAGTCTCCAAGGCCAAAAGCCTCAGGATTAGGAGAAGTGGTCAGTCCATAACGCCGTCTGCGCTACTTGCTATTGTCGGCGGACATAGTTTTTAACTGTACTCATGTCACAAAGTTGCGCATACAGTTAAAAGCATAGGTCCAATCAGATCATACGCAATTTAGGGCCCATCTGGAGATTACTAGTATTTCAATGGGCACCAAGCTCTGCGGCATGTTTCTAACTGTATGTGCGTCCTTGGGACATTGATACAGTTAAAAACTAGAAGTGTATGTGTCAGATCCAGAGTCCACCAGAGAATACTCCAGAGGGCCAGCCCCTAAAGTAGAGCCATGACCTGTTAGCCATTTTTGGCATTTACAAGTGCCATAAAGTTCTCAGATGGCACAGTAAATGAAAACCCCTTGGATAAAAAATTTGTGCAACTTGTTTACATAAAAAATAAAGACAAGTTGCAATAAATTTTTAACTATCATAAGCCACTGGTGGACTTTTTAGACTGCCAAGTGTAAGTTTACACTCTCTAAGCTTTAGACAGGGGAGGATTAGAAATTCACCACCATCAATGTGTGTGCATCAACTTAGAGGAGGGGATGATTACAGTCACCATTGTATGTTTTTAGTTTTATGATAAATGTTGTATACCCCTTCGATGGGGTTTATTGTTTTTTTAGAAAACTTCGTTTTTAAAAATGTTTTTTAAATTTGATGCAAGCAATGTGTGCTATTTTACAGATTAGAAGAACTTGAGACCCTGCTGATACAAAAGAACACATTTACCTACTTGCAGTTAGAGCTTACCAACCTTCCTAATTTAAAATTATTGGTCGTTAGTGGTGACAACTTGGTTGAGATACCCACTGCACTCATAGAAAACCCCTCTCTGAAGTAAGTTTTGTAGATAAAATAAAAATATTATAATTTTATATATATATATATATATATATATATATATATATAACATTCTCCTAGACTTTCCATTGAAAATGAACAGCAAGTGAAATTTCTTTACGTATTACCAGGAATTAAAACAACAGCTGTGTATATTTTAAATATGACAACACAGAATTCTACTCAATCGCAGCGACCAAAAGGTGCAAGAGACCAACTGTATTCACCCTTTGACCATGTCTGGTCTGTTTTCTTTCAGCATGGACTACTATATGACTCTATCCCAAAGGATAAAACATAGACCACTGTAAAAACAACATAGACCAAATGTCAAAACAACCTATTCAAGCCAATGGCTATGATGAAGGTACACATGGTATGTAGCGATTTCGTTGGCATCGAATCGTCGATAGTCGGCCGTATCGAAAGGTTTTTCGATAGTGGGGTCGAATTTTGAGCGATGACCTTAAAGTCAAGGAAGCAACAACCCTTTATTATTACACCCAAACAAGCTGGAGAAGCTGAAATTAACATCCACAACAGTCAAATGGTAGTGCTAATCTTAGGGAACACAAGGTTTAAAAAGTCACAGAAAAAAATCACAGACCATTCACTATCCCTGTCTTTCCCCCAGCCTGACCTTTTAAACCGCATCACCCACAATTTTAAAAGTCCCGAAGCATATGATTTGAACCATCTCTTACTTGAACGGACATTTAATACCCTGTCCTGGGCCCCAGAAGCCCAAAAGCATGACCCCCCACATATAAAAAGTCCCGAAAAAGGATCTTTCAAACCCCCTTTTAGTTTATGGACATTGACTATACCTGTCTTGGGGCCCAGCATGACCCAGGGGCCCGGGGTTACAGTGGGGGCGGGAGAGCCCAGGGGTGGCGCCGAAATTTTTAACACGAGTTAAAATGCCCATGACGCAGCAACGAAAACGTCGTGCTGAAGCAGAGTGGGAAGCGGAAGTTGAGAACTCCAGCCTTCCTCGTAACAGTCAAACCCCGGGGCTTGTCCCCCCGTATAGTGTGGACCCTTGAGCTTTACTTGGGAAAAACTGGTGGTTAACCTCCCCGTTAACCCCGGTGCCCTTTATCTTGGCATTCTTTTTCCCTTTTTTTTCCAAAGTGCTGGAGGAAATGGTCTCTGTACTTTTTTCCTGCCGTGCTCCATACCCATTCCCTGAAAACCCACATTGGTCAAGTTTCCTGTACCTCCCCCCGTACAAATTTAGAGGAATTTTTTAAAGCTTTTTTGTACATGCACCCTTTTTTAGTCTTTAATTCAGAAAACACATTTTTTAAATAGGGTGGAAACCCACCATGTTTTTTTCTCTTTTTTCATTGTATTAAATGGGTTTTCTCAAACAGGGGTTGTGCTAGTTAAAGATCTTGCAAATACAAGTCATTTTGCAATTTGTGTCCATAACATTTTCCTACCTATTCCTTTTCGACCCCGCACCATCACCCTTTAGCCACTTTACAATTTTTGAAGAACAAATGTCTGTTAGAAAAAACATTTTTTAGAATAGGGCCTGTAGTATAGCTGCATTTACAGCAAAAAGCCCCCCAAAAATTCAAAGCATGACCCTTGAGCCACTTTGG
>JAODAL010016990.1:0-79083 GCA_025379985.1 Phyllomedusa bahiana
AAACGCGTCGGTGGAACGCTTGCTGAACTGTTAATGTCTGACCTTTTGAAAATGGACTTTTAAAGTATATTTAATAAAGCTACAAGTTTTAAAGAATCAAAGAAATCTTACAAGTTGCTGGAGTGCAAATATTTTTAGACTTAATACAGTAGAATAACAGGGAAGTAGGAGAAAGGGGTTGCACTTAACAGACTTGTGCTTGTAAAAAGGGGTTTGTTACTTTGGCAATCCCTTTGCAAAATTTTGCGTATGTAAACTATAAAACAAAAAAAAACTACATAGAAAAGAATCCTCTTATAATATCATATTTTATCTTTTATATAAAGAATGCAACTAGATCAACACTTTAGCAAAATTGGCTGAACTAGATGGACGTCTTTTCTTTTTTTAGCCTTACAAACTATGTAACTTCACTTGTTCCAGAAATGCAGCTATTTCTGCAGCTCTTCTCACCACAATCCTATTTCTAATTGTAGCTAATTGGCTAGAGCAGAACTCATATACTGCTATGTCTGTAATAGAAAATGGACTGTTAAGCCATGCTTCTTTACTAACTCATCCCCCCAAAACCTACCAGTTAAAAACAGAAACAGTTGGGAGGTAGATATAGGAATTTTCTTCGTCACTGAAAGGGTTCAATAAATCACCTGCAAAAACTTATAAGGGCTACCACTTTAAACAATAAAGCACCATATGGCAATCAAAATGCAAAACACCAAACTTAGCCATAGATGTAAGAAATATATAAATTTTATTGAAAAAAACTCCATAAAAATATAAAAAAAGAATACAAACACACACCCAAACAAAATGCTGCTACAACCCTCCAAAAATAACAGGGAAAATAGACACACCCATATATCAGCATACTTAGCCAAATGTCACCCAGTGTATGGAGGGGAGCAGCACACCCTCCATACACTGGTTGACACTTGGCTAAGTATGCTCTATGCTTTAAGATATTGTATCATTTATATTTGATCTCAGCCTGTTACCCTGATATATGGGTGTGTATTTCCCTGTTGTTTTTTGGGGTTTTAGCAGCATTTTGTTTGGTGTGTGTGTTTGTACCCTTTTTTTTTATATTCACATTTGTGTATTTTTATGGAGTGTTTTTCAATAACATTTATATATTTCTTACCATCTATGGCTAAGTTTTGGTGTTTTACTGAAAGGGTTCAGTATTATCCAGCAAAGTAAAATCCTTTTTTACTTTATTTTGACCACATTACAAAACAGAGAAAAATATAAAGTGACTAACGTCCACTGACGCATTTCAGCCTCAACAGAGTCCTTGTTTACTATTTTTGCTACAGGGATATTCAATGGCTTTAAACAACTGACCTAGCACCCCGCCCTCTACGCTCCATGTGCTAAAATTAAAAAATAAACTGGCATTTACCTCACTGGTTATCACCATTTCAGTGCCGTTAGACCAATCTCCAGTGTATAAATCTCCTTCTGAAATTGAATGTAGCTTTAAGTCATAAAATAGGTAAGGGAATATGAAGCACGCTTATTCACTTAGTCCATTCCCTCCCTGGTGGACGCCTGACTCATAATTACAGCTGACACTTTGCACTAGCAGCCAGGATCAGAACTAACACAGATCCTGGCAGTGTACACTTGACTGCGGCATCTAATTGATTAAAAAATGGTGCTGCAGTCTGTTATGACCCCCAATCGCTGCCTGTTCTCCATAACATGGAATTCCAACTAGTCCCCGGAGTTGATTGCTAAGGTCTTAACAATCGACTTGAGGCCTTAACAACTGGCTTAACAACCGACTGGAGTCCGCGGAGTCGATTGCTAACTCTTATCAACTGACTTGAGCTGAGGCCTTAACAACCGCTTAACGACTGTTAGCGACTTCACAACGCAGTAAATTATGTGTCCCCCAGTGAAGGTAATAGGGTCCCCCAGTAAGTTATACGTCCCCCAGTAGGTGGTTATATACTTTATATATCTCCCAGTAGGTAGGTGTGTAGTTTATATGTCCCCCAGCAGGTATATAGGCAGGTTATGGATCCCCCAGCAGTATAATGGTCAGGTTATGGATCCCCAGTAGGTATATAGGCAGGTTTTAGGTCCCCCAGCAGGTATATAGGCAGGTTTAGGTCCCCCAGCAGGTATATAGGCAGGTTTAGGTCCCCCAGCAGGTAATATTGATGGCTTATAGGCCGCACAGCACATATGTAGGTAGCTTATAGGCCTCACAGCACATATGTAGGTAGCTTTATAGGCCTCACAGCACATATGTAGGTAGTTTATAGGCCTCACAGCACATATGTAGGTAGATTATAGCTCCTCCCTGCACGTATATAAGTAGATAATAGCCCCCCTCCCATGCAAATATTACAGTAGATAATAGCCCCCCTCCCTGCACATATAATAGTAGATAATAGCCCCCCTTCCTGCACATCATAACATGTAGATAATAGCCCCCCCTCCGCACATAGAACAGTAGATAATAGCCCCCCTCCCTGCACATATAATAGTATAATAATAGCCCCCTTCCTGCACATATAACAGTAGATAATAGCCCCCCTCCCTGCACATATAACAATAGATAATAGCCCTCCTCCTGCACATATAACAATAGATAATAGCCCCCCTCCCTGCACATATAACAGTAGATAATTGGGCCCCCCCCCCTGCACATATAACAATAGATAAACAGCCCCCTCCCTGCACATATAACAATAGATAACACCCCCCCTCCCTGCACATATAACAATAGATAACAGCCCCCCTCCCTGCACATATAACAATAGATAACAGGCCCCCCTCCCTGCACTTATTCACATAGATAATAGGCCCCCAGCATGAATAGCGCTAATTAAAAGTAATACCCTGACAGCACTTACCTGACCTCGCTCCCTGCCGCTGTCGATGTCGTTGCTCCCGGTCTTTTCTTCAGCGGCGTGATGTCACCAGGCCGCGCGCGGGCAGCGTGATGACGCGCACGCCGCCTGGGCTGTGCACTCCGGCGCGCACAGAGCCGCATCCTGCCTGCGGCCACAGAGTACTCCGTGGAGCTCTCTGCTCCGCCAAAGCATCTCACTGTATGTGCGTCCGGCGGACGCACATACAGTTAGTCCCGCCACCGCTGCCGTCGCCAAGGTCCTAAGCCCCTAAGCCGATAGCTTAGCGACTGGTAGCGGCTTAGGGCCCTAACGATCGGCGGCGGCGGCGGACAGCGGCGGCGCCGGGGACTAATTCCAACCATCTGTCATGGCAACAAAAGGCCTAATACAGACCGTAATAGCTGCCTTTTTAGTACTTATATTGCAGGGTATAATAGGAAAGCCATATTAAAAGCTATTATGCCGTACTGTTGTCTTGCAGAATAGTGTACAAGTGATGATGCCCACTAGTAAAAAAAAAAAGGTTTAAAAATATTAAAATATAACAAATATTGAAAGTTTAAAACACCCCCCTTTGTCATTTTACAAATAAAAATATTTAAAAAGTTAAACATAATTGGTATCACTGAGTCCATAAAAGTCATATCTATTAAAATATAACATAATTCATCCAAGCACCAAAATTTTATTTTTAGTCATTTCAACTCCACAAAAAATTAGAATAAAAAGTGATGAAAAATGTACATGTATCCCAAAATAGTATCAGTAAAAAATCTATTTTGCCTTTAAAAAAATTGAGCTCATACAGTTATGTTCCCACCTCCAAACGTCACTAAATGTTGTTGACCAAATCTTAAATGCATTTTGTTCAGCAGTGGAGTCTTACATGGTGAATGTGCATACAGGCCATGAATGTTGAGTGCAGTACTTTTTGTTTTCGTTGAAACAATTGTAACTGCTGATTCCAGGTCTTTTTTTTTAGCTCTTTACAGGTGGTTCTTGTCTCTTGTACAACTCCTCTGGCTGAAATCTTGTGCGGAACACCTAGTGGTGGCTGGTTTATGGTGAAATCATGTTCTGTGCACTTACAGATTATCGCCTCAACAGTGCTCTTTAGGACCTTCAGTATAAATTTTGAAATTCTTCTGTAACCAATGCCATCAGTATGTTTTGCAATGATAAGATTGCGTAGGTTTTGAGACAGCTCACTGGTTTTACCCATCATGAGATGTTTGTTGTGTGGCACCTTGGTAATGATACACCTTTTTATAGGCAATCAGTTGAACCAGCTGATATTATTTTTCATTAAAGGAGTTGTCTCCCCACAGGGTTTCAAAGAATACATGAAAGAAATTCTCTGTCACTTCCTGGTTCATACTAATTTGCATAAGCTCCATGCTTGTACAGCTACGTTGTGCTTTCAGATGCTAATTAGATTAGATTAGCTTCTCAAACTACTCAAAGGACTTCTTATCTGATCCCCAAAACAAAAGCCCTAATTTCAGAGCTGTTTACTTGAGATAAATCAAGCTTTTTACTGTCCTGCAGCCACAGGACACTGACTGACACTGCTGACCTGTGTGATGACTCACTCTCTTTTTTATCTCATTGAACAAACAGCCCCAGGAATTTGTTTACAGGTTGGTTACTGAGGGAACTGAAATAGCCATGGAGGTAATAAATTCACTTGTATCTCTTTAGGGAAAACAGAGGAACAATGCAATATATTTGGAAAATGTCTTTATTTTGTGTTCCCTACAATTTGAAAGCTATTCTTTGTAGCGAGACAACCCCTTTAAGTGGCTGTATTGCTTTCTTATTACTGGTAGATCTCAGCTAGTGTCATGACTTTCCACAGCTTTTTGCACCTCCCATTGTTCATGTGTTCAGTACTTTTTCCCTATGTCATTTCACATTATTACACATAAGGGTAATCTATAGTTTAATTTTTTTGTCTGTGTGGATTGGATTTATTATTTATTTATTGGAGTTATTAATGACAACTTGTGAGGATGTCATGTCAATCGCACCTTTAGAAATATATTTACTTAAAAAATCAGTGATGTGTTCAATACTTATTTCACCCGCTATGAATACTGCAGACGGGTGTATGAAGATGGCAGTTCTTTAGTTCCCTCCTACTTTTAATGTGTAGACAAAAATTGGAAAAAAGAAAAAGGGAATTTGGTTATATTCCTTCTGCAACAAAAGCATGGATCCCACATCTTTGGATGTCACCCGACTCTCCTTTTATTACTTTTTAGTTTAAAGAAATCAATTTCCAGGTGGAGGAATTAATGGTAGACAGCAGACAGATGTTAGATAAACATAATAAGATATGGGGTGATTGACTAACATTTTGCTCCTCTACTCATGAATTATATACATAGCTGCCTCTGGTGAATCTTTTATTATCTCCTTTCTACCTTTCCTTGTGTTCTGCCTGGTGTCATCGCTGTTTACTGATCTTGATTTCCTCCAAGCATGTTTTTTTCCTTCTGTAACTGTAAATCTTTATCACAGATTAATATTTCATTCTGATATGTTTTGGAGTCGCTTGTATAATGTACTTTTTATACACTTTCAAGTTGATATACCCTTGTGGTAGGGCCTATGTATATTCTTAACATCTCAATACAATTGCGCATATTGTCATTGTGATTCTTTTTCCAATAAAGCTTCTAGTACAAAATGAACAATATACAATACATTTAAACTTACTAGTGCCTTCCTAATTAACTGGTTATTAACTTCCTTTACTCGTTTACCTCCTTTACTGACCAGCACATTTCCTTTTTCTTAGTAGAAGCAGGTTTAAATGCTATAATGCTTTTTCACGCTCAGTTATGCTGAAAATTTTTACCTTTTTTATGTGATATGTTAGGCTTTATATTTATATAAATTTTACATTAGATTTTTTCACATTTTTTAAATAATTTTTTTTTAACAGAAAATGTGGCTGTAACTGTGTCATTTTTCCCTCATGGACATTTATATATAGATAATACAAAGTTTTAGGGTCATTGGGGGTGGGGCTAAAAGTTGTGGTTTGGGCTATGTTTTCTTAATAAGATTTTACTGTATGTTTGTGTTTTTTTTATTATTACTTTATTTTACATGTTGTTATTTTACATTTTTACATCCGGCAGAGACATAACCCTAATCACAGGGTCAGAGACAGGTGTGCACTCACTTTTACGATCAGGGACAAGTGTATGCTGCCACTATACAAGCATTGATACAACCTACAATACCAACATACAGTAACCACACAGCAGTCAGATCACGGCAATCACAGATCAACGGAGGTCCATTTGGTCAGCACCAGGATATTGTAGTTGAGGAACTTTATTGAAAATTGCCAGTACAAGTAAAAAGTGTGAAGGCAGGCAAGCAAACAATCAGAGGGACATGACAAACCAGCCTCTATATAGTGAGTTAAAACCAAATAATGCTAAAATGAGAACACCTGTAAAATTTCTGTTACCTGTAACCAGGACGCTGACCCCGCGTGGAGAACAGAACATCCTACGTCACCGGAAAACAGAAGACGAGGATTACTGACAGTGGAACGCATTTGCGTGCCACTGACAGAAACCAAGTGGGACATGCGCACTGGTATCAGGATAATTATAAACACAATGTAACATTTATACAAACATTGAGCGCTACTCGAAGCTATAATAAATATATGGCATACAGAGGAAAGAAACGTAACCCTTGGTAGAAACAATAACACTAAATATACGCAAATGTTAACATGATCAGTAACAAAAAGCTATGGACAGAATTAAAAACATAGAAAGCAAACACACTAGTGAAACACATATGGTATTATTTTATAAATCCCGCAATGTAATAGTTATAAAATAATCAGAACAGAAAACGCCATACTTCAAATATAAAACATAATTTCCCTGAGTGAATTCAAACCCATGGGAGAAAGATCAGCATCCAATAAGCCTCTCTATCATGGAGTAGGTATTCAATATTGCCTCCTCTTTTAGGTTTCTATACCTTCTCGATGCCTATCAGAATTAAACCCCTAGTGTTACCATTGTGACCGTCAATAAAATGTTGCGAGGCACTGGATTTGTTCCTACTTGTACTGTGGCCTATGTCATAAAGATGTTCAAGAAAGTGAATTTTAAGTTTACGAGTAGTGCTACCCACGTACAAAAGATTACACACCATGCATTTAATAACATAGGCCACGTAGCTGGTATTACAATTAATATACTTGCAGATTGGAAAGGATTTGGAACTATCAGAGTTAAAAGAGTAGTTAGGCAGGTATAAAGAGCTTCCCCCCTGTAGCTAGGCAGGTATACAGAGCCCCCCCCCCTGATAGGCGGAACAGGGAAACCCCAGTATTTTAGGAGGTAACAGCCCTCCCCGAAGTAGTTATCCAGGTATACAAGCCCCTCGAATTTTAGGCAAGTATTCAAGCTCCCAGTTTAAGAAAAAATTTTAAAAAATCTCACCTTTCTAAAGAACAATTCTTCTCTGAATCCAGAGCGGGCGTCATCACGCGGTCTGCTCGAGGACGCCACTTCCAGCATCTAGTAAGCCATAAGCCTAGCCATTCCAGCCCCTGTAGCTGCACCACTGGTCAGCGCTGGAACTCGGGGTCCATCGAGGGGAATCACCAGCCATCTAGTACGCACTCCGAGTTGGCGCTGGTACACCTTGCCAACGCAGCAATTTCTGTTGACTTCGCATTTGTTTTTAGCTCCCTGCCTCTTAGAGCCATAACTTTTTTCTCTGTCTACATAGACATACGGGGGCTTGTCTTTTTGCAGGACCAAATGTGTGATACTATGGTATCACTGCTAATCTAGAATTTTTGGGAAAAAACCCAAAATAAATTCTTTGTGGGGTAGAATTTAAAAGAAAAAAACAATTGTGAAATTGTGTGGGAACTTTGTTTTTTATGCAGTTCATTGGTAAGTTTAGTACTTTTTTAAAAATGTAAGCGTTTTATTTTTTAGATTTTCAAATGTAATATTTTAATATATTGGACTCTTAGGTACATGACAATGCCAATTATGTTTAACCATTTATTTGAAAATGGCAAACAAGTGTTTTTAAATTTAAATTTTTTTAAAAGTATAAATTTCTTTTTAACTTGCACTTCTAGTCCACCTAGGGTAATCACTTGTACACAATAGAATATGACTTTGTGTACATAGTAATATATTGCAGAGCAATGTAGAAAAATAACTGTCCTTTTCTTCTGCTATGGCCCCGAAAAAAATTTGAATGGAAAAGAGACCACAAGGAACCCTTCAGGGGGCCCAAAAGTCTGCTATGACAGCTGGTCGTCCCCCCTTGATCTCATTGTTTGATTAGAAAAGGGAAAGTGGCAACACCTTTCCCTTTATTCCCCTTACATGCAGGACAGGACAAGCAGGACATCTAAGGGGTTAAAATCCGAGGATCAGAACTATCTCCAATAGTGGCAGGTCTCGGCTGTAACTAAGGATATGTTCACATGAAGTACACTCACCGGGCCCACTTTATTGGGTAACTTCCAATTGTCTTTAAAACTTAAATTTTCTAATCAGCCAATCACATGGCGGCAACTCATGCTTTTGGGATGTAGACATGGAAGAAAATTTCCCCCTGCATTTCAAACCGAGCATCGTAGGGGAAAAAAGGGGTGATTTGAGTCTTTGAAGTGGCGGGTTTTTGGTGCCGAAGGGCTGGTCTGAGTATTTAAAAACTGCTGATCCCCGGGGTTTTTTCAGGGGCACAACCATCTCAGGGTTTACAGAGAATGGTCCAAAAAAAAAAAAACACCAGTGAGCGGAGTCCGTGGGCGGAAATGCCTTGTTGATGCAGAGGTAAAAGGGAGAAGGGGCAAACTGGTTCTGCTGATAGAAAGGCAACAGGACTCAAATACCCCACCCGTTAAAACCCAAGGTAGCGAAGAGCACCTGAACGCACAGTACGGCGAACTTTGAGGCAGATGGGCTACAGCAGCAAAGACCCCACCGGGGGGCCCCTCCTTTTACTAAGAAAAGGGAAACTGAGGGGCAATTTGCCCCAAACCATCGAAATTGGACAGTAAAATTGGAAAAACGTTTCCTGGTCTGATGAGTCTGATTTCTGCCTGCATTCAGATGGTAGGGTCGAATTTGGCGTCACAACATAAAGCAGGATCCATCCCCCTTGTATCAACGGGTTTAGGGTGGTGGTGGTGGGGTATGGTGTGGGGAATATTTTCTTTGGGACTCTTGGCCCCTTGGTACCAATTACATCGTTGCAACACCCTTTTGAATCTAGCACGAAGAATTGAGGCAGTCTGAAGGCAAAAGGGGGGCCAAACCCTTACTAGCATGGTGTACCTAATAAAGTGGCCGGTGAGTGTATAAGCCTTCATTATCACTGTTGAAAGTTCCCGCTGGCTAGTGCCTACTTTCAGCGCAAGTTAACTCTCTGCCCCGTATAACCTTGCATTTCTCAGTACGTAAGTGCCCAAAAAAAGTGACAGGTCGTTTCTTTTTACGGACGTACAGCACATTACATGCCGAGAATAGAGAAAAATCCCCATTGTTGAAATCAAAAATGTTTTTAAAGGGCCCCTGGTTCACGGCTTTTTGCCCCCGTAATTGCGGGGACGGATTTCCCCCGCAATTACGCCGGCCCCGCGCGCGGGGGGGGGCAGGGCGGGGGGGAAGCTCGCGGCCCTTTGACTGTCTTTAAAAACGGCGCGTGGGCGCCGTAAATAATTCACAGGAGTTACGGGGATGGTTTGGAGCCGTACTAAAACACAAATCGGCGCGCAATACGGCCCTCCCCCCAAAAAAGCCTTTGAACAAGGCCTAACAGTAACATTCTTTTTACCATAGTTGCAAGGTGTATTTCAGCCCAATTACGCGCCTAAATATGCCCTGCAAATACTCCATGTGATCATTCCCTAAAAATGTTTTTGCTTTACAGGGGCTTTCTACCCTTATAACCTGAAAACTAACTGTACATATATTGGATAAGAAGTTTAAACAGGGCAAAAATAATTTTTTACTAATCATATTTTACCTTTTATAGTTTATTTTTTGAAGGACATCATAAAGTCCTCTCCACATGTAAGCAAAATAATGTAAAAATATTTTCAAATTATTATTCTACAATACTAAGTAAAAGTGTATATTTAAAAATATTTTTTGCTAATCATTTGTTCTAAGTTTTTACAATGTAAAAGTTTCATTATACATTAAGGTTTGGGCAAATTTTATTTATATCTCAATTTTAGGGCATGTTCACACAGAGTTTTCACTCCATGTTACAAGCGCTTTTTAGATCCGTCTCGGGGACCGACAGGATGGACCCAGAGACGGATCTAAACAATTAGCAGTGAGATTATCACTGCGGGCTATGAGGAAGACGCAGCGACGTTCACATGAGAGATCGCCGTCGCGTGTTTCCATAGCGCAGCTCGGCTCCGTCTTTGAAAGAATTGACATGCAATTCTTTCAAAGATGAACCTGACAGGCAGGAGGGGAACACGCAGCGGCGATCTCTCATGTGAACCCCGCTGCATCTTCCTCATAGCCCGCAGTGATAATCTCACTGCTACTTGTTTAGATCCGTGTCTGGGTCCGTCCTGTCGGTCCCCAAGATGGATCTAAAAAGCGCTTGTAACACGGAGTGAAAACGCCGTGTGAACAAGCCCTTACAGGCAAAGCAGAGATCAAACACAACAAAAATTAAAAACATTAAAACTGGCAATAGAAAATGATGGTTCTGAAGCTCAGGTTACACTTTGTAAACATAATTTTAAAAAAAATGTGGAGAGAAAAGAAAAAAGCACTTCCTCGCGTAGTCATCTTCAACAATGAAGTAAAATTGCTCAGGTAGTTTCAATGAAAATTTCACTCAACTGATGTAGTTCTGCTGTTTTATGGAGGCACAACACTCCGTAATTATGAAACACCAATACTCAGGTCTGCTGCTTCAATTGAATTACTAGTCTAAAGACATACAAATACAGATAGAAGTTTGAATAAAAGAACATCCTAGACCCAATAAGGCTTATCAGATCATATATGCCATTTAAAATGTGAAGCGCTGTCCTTACATACCAAATTTAACATTTATTATAAAAGGTGAGTGTCATGATTGTGCCTGACACACCCCCAGCTTTTGGCTCTGGTCGTCGGCCACAGCTGGTACGGCGTAAACCGTGGTTTTTGACTTAATACTGCGTATTTATATCACTAGTGTGAACTTGGTTTTTCTGTTCTGTGTGCTTGATTGATTCCTGGCCAACGCCCATGGCCAGGAATCTTCCAGCACAGTTTTTGTTAACTTGGTTCTTTTTTTGATTGACAGCCTTGATCTCCTATCTGGTCTTGCCTTCTACCTATTGCCTCAGTTCTCTCTCTCTGGTTCCCTATATATAGGATTCATTTGCCTTCCTGCCTTATCTGCTATACGGTTTCCTTTCCCTATAGTTCTCATTTGCTTCCCTGTGCTCTTTGACTCTTGCTTGGACCCTGGTCATTCTCTTGTTTCTCGTTTTTGTACCGCGCTGCCCGTTTGTTGCTGACTTGGCCTGTCCAACTTCTCTTGTTTGTTTGTCTTCGTCTGGTGTCTCACTTCGCTCAGAGTAGAGCTCAGTCTTCGGGTTGGGGCTGACCTATTAAAGAGTCGGGTACCCCAAACGGCAGGGACAGAGGTTGGGACCAGCTTCAGGGCCTCACTCCGTCCGTGTCTCCGTGTGCGTCCCTGACAGTCCCTAACAGTGAGACAATGTGTTTTCTATTATGACCTGATGAAGTATTGTTATAATACGAAACGCGTTGTCTGACTTTTTTAGAATAAATGTTAGATTTGGTATGTAAGGACAACACTTCATATTTTAAATGAGATATTACTCAATAAGCCTTATTGGGTCTAGGAAGTTTTATTCCAACTGTCTGTATTTGTAAGATAAAACGTATGCCACTTTCAGTCAATGTAGGTGTATGGTATATATTTCCAATTGACTTTTATTGTAAAAAATACTTAACATTTGTTATTTTTTCTTATAAAATGTATTATGTCTGAAGAGTGAACTTACATTTTAGATTAGTTGCTTTTAAATTGTATAATTTTGCTTTCATAGCAATTGTTTAAATAATAATTATAGGATATGCAATATAATTAAGAGGTTGATTTAAAGACTATAGCCTTAACAGACTTCTTTATATTAACTCTTGCAGCATGGATGTAATGGTGCTTATTTGAATGTCAAACACATGCTTGGTCATAAAAACTTTGAGCCTCATTTAGGGAAATATGTCCTTCAGACCAAGCATATGGAAATGAGCAGGTTATGCAAATACTGTCAACACAGTTTTCACAGTGAAAGATGCACGCACAATATAAGTGCATGGGCAAAATTATAGTTTTAGCAGCCACAGCAGCTATTGTGGGGCCCAGAGGTTGAGGGGGCCAAATCAGGTGCGAGAACATGGTACCTTTTTGTAGAGAATTACAGAGTTGGTGGCTTTTTGCTATTAGGCACTTCTATATGGCTTAGCTGTTATACAGTTCTACTAACTTCACCTTGATTGCTACTTACACTGTAGTTTCATTTTCTTTTCATTAGGTATTGGTCATCCATCCAATTTTGCTATAGGGCCATAGGCGTTTTAGTTACAACTCCTGATACATATACATCACAAACTTCAATGCAAACATTGGATTGATATATATTTTTATTTTTGTTTCTTGGGATTCAACAGATTTCATGGCAAAGAAAAAAAAAAGATCGTATATGGCCACATACCTTTGAATTGATTTTCTCACCACAATGATTAGCTTTAAACATGTAGGTAAAGGTAAATAAAGACTATTATCCAGTACATTGCTGTTTTGATTTTGCTTTGTTTAGGAGAGTTTATCTACTGCTAGTGTATACAAGCTTCTTTGGATTATCGACCATTTCTGATTACTTGCTCTCTGCAGTGTGTTACCTCCAGCACAGGAGTTTGTATGTCTTTTACTGACAAACTTTAACCCTTTTAGAGCTTCTGTGCAGTACAGTTTACCAAGCTCCAGCACTCATGTCACTTTAGTCACCGTAACAGGCTCAGAGTTAAAGTGTATGGGAGACAGAATAGCAGCTATTCTTTACCAACTAGTTTAGGGACAAAGTGAAAATTAGAGATGGAGTCTACAGAGAGGAAATCTGGTGAAAACTGTCATATCCAAGTTATGTAGTGGTCAGAAACAGTGCTACTCCTAATGTCCACATGATAACTTATCCAGAACAGTTACCTTAAACTACAAGAGAGCTTTAAAATACATTTCATTTTTGCAACAATTGCCCAAATGTAACTATTTATTTACCTTATTGTAAAATACAGAAAAAAAATCTATGATGCCTGAAGAAAATACAGCAATGGGATCCACTGACTCATGAGACGCCCAACATTATTTAAATTCAATATGTATGAGTAGAAATTTAAGCTGTAGTGTGGATGTGCCATTTGAGAAAAAGCCACTGGGTTATGTCCAAACCTTTATTTGTTCTATTTCTATAAGGTTCTCTTATATCTGAAGCACCATACACAGCAGGCTTCGCAGTGACATGCCTACATTGTTTCCTTATGTGTAATTGTGTTTTCGTGAAAGAGAGGACACAATGAAACACATTATGTAAGATAGTACATAGCAAAAATGCTTTATTTACCTCATTTTCATACTCCACAATGGCCTTTACGTTGCACCTAAGGGCTTGTAAAGACACGCTGCTATACTCTGCTGAGCTTCAACTCTATTTGCATTTTCTTGGTTCAGTTTGATAGGTACCTGTAAATTGCATAATTTATGATAATCTGTATAGCCTAAGTTTTTTCATGGCAAACAGGAGTAAAGTTAAAATCAGATTGTTATGATATAAGCTGCACATAGAGGTTTTGATAGAGCCCATTACTATCTCACTTTTGACTCCATTTATGGTATCTGTTGTGATACCATGAAAAATGCTAGTCCAACATATACTGTGGCACAGCCATAAAGAACAATAGAGCCAATTCAGTCTTTTTTGGACTTGTTTTTTTCTAAAACTTTTGTGCCAGCACAAACACGCTCCTGCTTCTGGGGGTTTCCTTGGTTTTCCCAACCCATTTTTGCAAGTTTTAAAGGGGCTTTGCCTTAGTTTTTTTTTTTTTATTAAATAACCCCTTCATTTTTTTCCCTTTCCCAGTGTTTTTATTTCCTGATTGTAATTTCTCAATTCGCCGCTATATATGATTGGGGGGGAAATTTTCTTGTTTGCACTGCTTTAAACAGCAGTCAGAGAGATATTTTTACGCAGCTTCATGCACATAGGATTTTAAGACGTTTTTGGTCCCATAGACTTGTATGGGAGATTTTTCACTGTGAAGGGGGGAAGGGGGAGCTGTGACATTCCTCTTGTGACTGGGGGATCCTTGTTTTTCTGTACACAATGGTTCCCCTTTCAGCTTGACCTGTTTTCTGATAATGAGCAACTGTGAAAAAGCTCTCTAAACAAGCGGAATGTAAGCGTTTATTGGGTTTAGGGGCCCAAAGTGAAAATTCGGGACGTAAAAGAAAAAAAAAAAAATACTGAAAGGTTTGGAAAATTAAAAAAACAAAAAAAAAATTTTTTTCCCTAAAAAAGTGTTTAACATAAAAATGGAGTTAAACAATAAGTTATTTTTTGATAACCCTTTCCCTTAAAGAAACAACAGGGATGGGGGTTGTATAGGTTCAAGTATGGAAAGCAAAGCACAGAAGGACAGCCCACACAGGCTATAGGTAGAGAGGAAAGCAAACACAAGTCAGTTTTCGGGGGGGAAAACCCCTTAAGGACTGAAAGCAGAGCACGAGCAAATCTAAACTATGGACACAAAGACCTGATATCTATCATGTATTACTGGGAGGGAAAAACCTTTAAAAAATGAAACAGGAACAGTTTGTCAACTGAATATTAGGGAGTCTAAAAATAAATTAATCCTGCAGATGAAAACTCAAAGCTATTTTTTTTTTTACTCAAGGTAACTACGAAAATATGTAAAGATATTTTTTTCATGTCAAAGATAATATTCTTTCTACTTGAAGTCACCACTAAGGGAAGATTATGAGTTCACTACATAATGTATTATTATATAGCTTAATGCATAACCAAATGATAGTGAGGGTCCAACCCCCAACCTAGGGGCGACTCCCAGCGTAGAATCAAAAAAAATGGACCCCCAGAACAGTATGCAGTAAACCCCAGACTCCGCTTTTGTTCAGGCGCTTGAAAAAATTTTAAAAAAAACTATTGAGCCAGATGGGTGTTATTAAAGAAAAAAACATGTTTTTTTTGAATTGGTAAATGAATCTACAGATTTCAGAAGGATTTGTAACTATCAAATGTGAAAAGAACTATTCCCGAATAACTAATAAAAAGCTTAATTTTTATCAGCTCAACCTTTATGACCCCAGGGGATTTGTGTGGAGAAGCTTTTCCCCCCCCCCCCTCCTTTTTAAAAATTAACTGCATACTTGGCTGATACTTAGGGGGTGTTCACACGGTGGATAATAAACCAATGTGTATTTCCATGGCAGAAGTCCAAGGCTAAATTTTAGATTTCTGCTGTGGATATGCAGCTTGGATGTGTCTGTCATCAGTGAGGGTAGTCTTCCTATTTTTTGCACAAACTCCATGGTAAATAAGTGAGATGCCGCTTACTTGCTGTGGATTGAATTCAGCAAGGAAAAGTTCTAATGCATGCGCACAGGGTTACGGAAACCCAATTCACTCGAATCAGACCAAAAATTTTTTTGGGATTTGCATTGCTTCGCCTGTGCCAAAAATCTGGGGCAAAATTTAACTTGTTGAACATGTTTTTTTGTATGGGTAGGGGGTCAAAAGAAATAACTTATAATGGCGGAGACAAGATGAAGGCAAAATCCTTGTCTGCCTAATCTTTGCTGAAGCCCTGATTGTATGTAATGCCCTGAACTCTGCTGCAGTAGATAGATGCAGATGAGACCTTCAACTTACTGACTAAAGTATAAAATAAGCCATCTTTATTTTTAAACATACAAAGACCTAAACAGAAAAATTTTTTTTTTTCGGGGCAACCATTGTATGTTGAAACCAAACTTGGAAAAAATTAAAATTTTTTCCAAAAGGTCCCAAAAGGTCACCCAACATAATGTGAAATGAAGATTAAGGAAAATTAAGCAGATAACTAATCCAGCTAAAGCAATGTAGGCCCTCATCTGGTGCCCAAAGGAGCCGCTCATGCTGGCACATGTAAAGAGCAGTACAGAACATGTAGTACCGCACTGTAATATAGAGAGGCGCTACTAGACCGCCAATCACTGCATGCACTTCACTAATAAAGGGGTTTTACAAGTAAAATATTCATGATCATTGACTGGATCAGTGTCTTGGACATTGTATCTTGAAACGACATTCAACATAATATGGTCCTTGCTGGTACATTATGGGTAACATGCATGAAATTTGGCATTATACTGGCATAGAATGCGCCTGATTTATGGACTCGCTATACAGCAGGTCATAAATCAGGAGCATCCTAGAACTAGGGCGACATTTCTGGATCAGGTATACCACTTTCAAAGTTCCAGCATTAATTCACCTAGAAATGCTGTAGCTATGCTATAAATATGTAGCTTCGCTACAGTTCTAGTGCGGCCCGCACTAGAAAAAAATGTATGAACGGGACTGCACCTGATATCGGGTTAATAAGATGTCAGATATCTGGCACAGCCCCGTTCATAGATGCCACCTTGTATGTCAAAAATATTGTATCTTAAGGGCCGTTCACACAGCTTATTTTGGGCACGGATTGCAGCCGTATTGCGTGCCGTACTGCGCTGCAATACTGCTGAAATACGTCCCAGCCATTACGGTAATCCACGGTAATCTCCCCCAGGCGGGGAGAAATCCACATGTTCATTATCCCGGCGGAATACGCGCCGTGGATAATGAAAGTCTATGGGGCCGGCGGGCAGCGCCCCGCCCCTTATTCAAGCCGTATTGCGGGCGGAATCCGTTCCGCAATTACGGCTTGAATAAGCCGTGTGAACCGGCCCTTAAGGTATATCTTTTAAGCTGTAGGCCACCACTGAGCTATAAGGACTCATCAGTGTACACATTAACATCTTTTCTGTACTTCAGCTGTATTTCATTGCTATCTATTTTTCTCTTATCAGTCATTTCTGGCTACAGTGATGTTCACACTAGTGATCATCAAATTAATGTCAGAAATAGCCAAAACTGTAAGTCGCTTGCTCTCTTCTTTATTTCACACACCTTTACTTCTTAGAGCCTCCAACATTTATTCCTGATAACAGCAGTTTAAAAACATTTTCTGGAAACTTAGCACTTTCAGATCAGTGATTAAATTGTACTTAATTAAATGTTTTCTGATGTTTAACGTTTGATGTGTTCAGAAAACCCATAGGTGACCTCCATAGTGTGAACTATTTTCCATGAGTGTCCCACAGTTACCAGGAACATGGAAACCACTATCAAGCAGTACAGGAGTTCTATAAGGCTAGGTTCACATGGCTTAAATGCAGGGCGTAATTACGCCCCGCAATTACGCCGTGTGGCCGGGGGCGGGGCTGGAGTGCGGGAGGGATCGAGGGGGCGGCACCTCGCCGGCCCATAGACTTGCATAGACTTGTATACGCCGCTGGTAATTCACATGTTAATGCATAAAAATTATAGAACACAGTTATAAGTCCAGTTTCTCTATACTGAGGGCTGTACTTCAGGATGTAGACTGGCAGTAGCTGTTAAATAATAATGTAGAAACTAAATGCGATGGCTTTAAATCTTCTTTGGGGAATTATAGTCCAATATTTATTTATATAGGTAAAATTTATAGGCAATTAAAAGGAAAAATGGCAATAAATAATAGACTGACATTTAAAAAATATAAATTGGAGGGGTCTGTATTAGCCTTTTAAAATTACAAAGAAATTAATTTAAAAAAAGGTGATAACATCCATTAAATTCCAAGATGAAAGGCAGGTGGGCAAGGACAGCATAAGAAATCCCAAAACAACAGTTAAACATATAAAGGCAAACAAAACAAATTCAGAATATATAGGATCCTTAAATAACAGTAATGAGTTTGTCACTAGAAATCTAGGAAAAACAAAACTACTAAATGGTTTCTTTAGCTTTTTATATACAAAACAGAAGAAAGGAGCTAATGCAGGCAGTGCCAGTGCTGGTGTAGGCGTTGTCTGTGC
This sequence comes from Phyllomedusa bahiana, assembly GCA_025379985.1. Lineage (NCBI taxonomy): Eukaryota > Metazoa > Chordata > Amphibia > Anura > Hylidae > Phyllomedusa > Phyllomedusa bahiana. The sequence goes on from JAODAL010016990.1 coordinate 18,105, forward strand.
TGTTGTAGGCAGTACCAGTGCTAATGTAAGCAGTGTCAGTACAGTTAATACACCAGCTGGTATAATTAGCTGAATGTAGAAATGGTGCAAGCCAAGGTAAATAAGCTAAATGTACACAAGGCTCCAGGCCCAGATGGCTTACACCCAGGAGTTTTTAAAGAACTCAGTCTGTGCCCCTGTTTAAAATATATAGAGATTCTCTGGTGACTGGTACAGTGCCAGGAGACTGGTGCAAGGCAGATGTGGATCCCATATTCAAAAAGAGTTCTGGGTCTTACGCAAGAAATTATAGAAGAGTAAGTTTAACATCTATTGTGGGAAAACTGTTTTAAGTGACTATATACAGGAATATGTGGCTGAATATAGCATTATAAGTGATTGCCAGCATGCTTTTACTAAGGACAGAAGTTGTCAGACCAACCTGAAGAGGTGAGTAGAAGTCTGGATAGCGGGTTGGCTGTGGATATAGTGTGGATAAAGCATTTGACACTGTCCATCATAAGTTCCTTTTGAGTAAATTAAAGTCTGAGGGAGGAGATTAATATCATTGCTTCTATACACATGTATAGATAATACCAAGTTATGTAGTATAGTGCAATGTATGGAAGATGTTCATAAATTGCAAACAGACCTGGACACACTGAGTGTTTGGGCATCCACTTGAAAAATGAGGTTCAATGTGGATAAATGTAAAGTTCTGTATCTAGGTATTAATAATCTGATGGCATCATATGTCTTTTGCGCGGTTTCTGCAAGCTCTTGTACTCGCCAAAATATACACTATGGAACAAGGTAGACTAGCCAGACTGCCTTCTACCCTGGACATCTGGCTAGTCTACCTTGTTCCATAATCAAAAAAAGTGTAGCCTGTGAGATCTACAGCCTGACTAAGGTTTCCTGACAGTTTACATTAGACACGACCAGGAGCTGACAGGAGCTGATCTGGCCTCGCTTGCATTGTCTGCACTTCTTATCTGATGGCAGGGAACATGAACCAGTTTTGAAGGGATTGGGGAGAAAGATGTTGTGTCTTTTGTATGGAGAATCCACTGGTTGTAATGTAATTATCTGAGTAAACATGTAAACACTTCCTGGCATCTCTGCTAAGCCCCTGTTCTTTTCCCCCTTCGTGAAGGAATGAAAGACACTGCCTGCTAAGCTTATCTTCTCTCCTGAGCAGATAAGAGAGAGAAATAAAATGCATATAGCTTGTGCACAATACAGTTATCCTGTGTGGATTAGTAAAACAATGTTTGCTCAAATACAGAGACTGAGTATCAGAAGTGCATGGGAGGTGAGTGATGACATCACAGAGGAGGTACTTGTTTTTTTAAACCCAAACACAACGCCCCTTTTTCAAGCCTCAAGAGGGGAGTATCAGCCTGTTAGGTAAAGAACTCACTTCTTGGCAAAACCCCTTTAACTTATTTAGTCTTGAGAGGAGATTAATTTGTATACATACATAAATGTCCACTAGAAAAAGTATGGTGAAAAGATGTTTCATGCAAAAGCACTGCAAAAAAGAGGCACTCCCTCTGTCTGAAAAAAAAAGGTTTAACCCCTATCTGATATTGGATGTACCTATACGTCCTAGCGGGAAGTGACTTGTGCAAATGGATTTACAGGTACGTCCTGCACATCGTGCAGACTCTCAAGCAGGGCCCACACGATTGCAGCATGGGACCAGATGAATATTACAACTGGCCCCATGTTGTGCCCTTTAGATGCCTAAAGTGATCTAAAGATCACTGATACAAGTCACATATGAGGACAAGTATAAAAAAAAAAAGTGAAAAAGTAAAATAAATAAAGTTCACATATTTGGTATCGCCACGTGCGTAACAACATACCCTATAAACCTGTCATGTTATTTGACCCACATGGTGAACGTTGTAAAAAAAAACAGTCACAGAATTGTGATTTTTGTTGATCTCGCAGCACGTAAAAATGAATAAAAAGTGATCAAAAAGTCATATAAATGCCAAAGTGGTACCAATGAACACATATGTTCACCCCGCAAAAAAGCCCTTACAGAGCACTGTATAGGGAAAAATAAAAAAAAGTTATGGTTATCAGAAAATAGTAATGCATAATTATTGTTTTACATAATAAAAACACTTTTTTTTAAAGCGCTTCAACATTTAAAAAAACTATATAAATTGGGCCTCATTATAATATTATTGACCCACACAGTATAGAGTTAACTTGTCACATATACTGCACGGTGAGTGCTGTTAAAAATAAAAATAAGAAACACTAATAGGATTGCAGTATTTTCTTCACCCTGACTTCCAAAATATGATACTAATAAAAATGTCAGCTCATCCTGCAAATAACAAGCCTCTACACAGCTCAGCACACACAAAATTAAAAAAAAGTTATCGCTCTCAGACTATGGCGATGCAAAAGCGTGTTTTCTTTCTTGAATAAAAGGATTTTAATTATGTAAAAGCAGTAAAACAAAAAATATACAAATTTGGTATCGCTGCAATTGTATCGACCTGCTGAGTAAAGCTAGCATGTCATTTATACTGCAATGTGAAGGCTGTAAAAAACTAGAAACAAAAAACACAACTAGAATTGCTGTATTTTGTTCAAAACACATCTCAAAAACCTTGATCAAAAGCAATCAAAGCATCATATGAACCCCATAATGGTACCAATAAATTTTGTTAACTCATCCCCCAAAAATAAGCCCTTAATCAGCCTTATATACAGAAAAATAAAAAAGTTATGGCTATCAGACTATGATGACATAAAAACGCAATTTTTTATAGACATTTCTTTTGTGTAAAAGTAATAAAAGATAAAAAAAAACTATATAAAATTTATATAATTGTAATTGTACCGACCCCCATAGTAAAGTTATTCTGTCATTTACACTGCACGGCGAACTTTGTAAAATTGAAGCCCAAAAAGCAATGGTAGAACTACGTTTTTTCCCCCTGTTTTCATGGCCCAATGCTTAAACAAACTGTGGAACAACTGTGCACCCATATTGCGCAACAGGCCTCTAGATGAGATCCCTGTTGGGTGTTGAATCCGAGATGTGGTGACTTCTGGAAGGTTTCACCTGTTCTGGTATTTTGGGGGCTTTGTAAATGCGACATGAAAACCACCAATATCTGCATTCCAAAAGTCTAACAGCGCTTCCGCCCTTGTAATCCCTGCCATGTGCCCAAAGAGCAGTTTAAAAAACATTTAAAAAAGCAAGATTCACAGCTAAGGTCTGGCACTCTCCAGATTACAACAACTCGAGCTAAGGATTATTACAGAGGGCGTGGTAAGCACCTTATTGTGTCTTTAATGGTCTTTGCTTCTCTATTTAAAAAAAAGCAATGCCAACCTATGACATAGATGGTAGCTATAAAATATTTTGTGTGGAATAACAAATAACATTTCTATCTTACACGCAGAATTTTTTGAACTTTGAAAATGGCAAATTTTTTAAAATTTTCATGATATTTTGGATATTTTTCACAAATAAACAACGATTGTATGGACCAAAATGTCTTACTAACTTAAAGCACAATGTGTGACGAGAAAACAATTTCTGAATCAGATGGATTTGTAAAAGTATCAAAGAGTTACTCCCAAATAAAGTTACACATGACAGATTTCAAAAATAGGGCTCTGTCAGGAAGGTCAAAACTGGCTACAGCGGTAACAGGTTGATCTCCAGAGGTGACAAGTCTTCTCCTGCAACAAAAAGAACTGTAAAAATCTCTAAAATGGGGAAATTTGGGGAGGGGTTACAGCGGAAAACGGGGGTTAGGGGCTTCAAGAAAAGTTTTTTTCCCCCCCTCTTAAAATTAATTTAAAGGATCTATGTTTTTTTTAACTGTAAATATCACCCGGGGTTGACAATTTCCCGGGCCTTCGGTTTTTCTAACATGAATGGTTGGGTTTGGGTTTTCTCTCGGGTCAAATTTTAAGCCTTTAGGGTTTTTCCTATTACCCCTTTTTAAAAACCAAAATCCCCCCCAAAGGAAAACATCTAAAAAATCTTTGTTTTTCCCACATTTTTGAAATTGGTCTCCCCTTTAAATTTCCCAAAAATAAAACTGACGGTTTGCGGGTTTTTTTGTAAAACTGTTTAAAAATTTTGGATTGTGAGCCACGGGGGTTTCAAAAGGGAAATTGACTTTATAAAAATCTTTTTTACAGTACAATGGAACATTTTTTGTTTAATTGTGGGGGGGTTCTGGGAGTCAAACCTTTGTTAAAACTGGGTTTTAAAACAAACTTTTTTTGGAAAACTATGAGTAGTGACTGGGAGTTGGGGGCAAATTTCTAAAAAAATTCCCGGTTTTCCGGGTTCCCTTGGGCCAAATTTCCCCAAACAAAAATTTTAAATTCTTTTCCCGAATTACTTCGGGACGAATCCCCGTTAAACAAAACAGTTTTTTTAAAGGGCCTGAACAGGGCCGCGGGTGTTGTAAAAACGTTGTCCCAAATGCTTAAATATGCAAGGGAGCTTGGTTTTGGCCCTTCTTTACAATGTTTGTTTTTTAGTATGACACGCAGATGACTGCCGCCGCTCTTTAGAATCGTTTTAACGGGTTAAAAATTCCCCCGGGGGCATTAAAGGGAGGGAAAACCGGGAATGACCCTGAAAAAAGCCCTGCCAGCGAACCCCTGGAAAAAAACAAGCGGGGGAGCCCCGGGTTTGGCAACATTAGGGGACAGAGTGGGTGGGGGGTGACGGGGGAACAGCCACAGCAGCAGGGAGGCCCGACAGGGGCAAAATGACTTTTCGGAGGTGGCAAAACAGAAATTGGGCCACAGTTTCCCCCAAAAATTAAACACAGTGGGGAAAGGTTTTTACGGAAGCGCCACAGCAACATCATTGAGGCAGGACAGGGGCAAAAATTACTTCTGGAAGGTGGAAAATACAAAAACGGGGGTTTAGGTCCAAGAGGGGCACAATGAAAACCAGTGTGTGAGGCACGGCAGCGGGCAGCATAGGTCAGGCAGTGGCACAAGGGAAATTCTGGAGGTGGCAAAAAAAAAAAAAAAAGGAGTAGGCCACAGAGGGGGCACAAGGGCCACAGTGTGGGGGGGAAACGCCAGCGCGATGACCCTCAGGCATTGGCACAATGACATTCTGGAGGGGGCCCAAAAAAAACGGGAGTGGGGCCACAAAAGGGGCACAATGACCCCGTGTGGAGGGCACGGCAGAAAGGCAGCTTGAGGTCAGGCAGTGGCACAATGACTTTTTTTCTGGAGGGGGAAAAAAAACAGGGTAGGCCACAGAGGGCACAATGAAAACAGTGTGGAGGGCCCCCAGCACAGCATGAGGTCGGGCAGGGGGCAATGACATTCGGGAGGGTTGGCAAAAACATGAGTAGGTCAAGAGGGGCACAATACACATTTGTGGAGGTCAGGGGCAACGGGCACCCTTGAGGTCGGGACAGTGGCACAATGAAATTCTGGGGGTGGAAAAAACAGTTATTTAGGCCACAGGGGGTGGCACAATGACAGAGAGGGGGAAAGGTGCCCCGGGTGGCAGAGAAAAGGCCCAGACAGTGGCACAAGGGCCCTTTTGGGGAGGGGGCAAAACTGGAGTAGGCCCCCAGAGGGGCACAATGACAGAGGTAAAAGGTAAACGGCGGAAAGGACAAAGAAAGGGAGGTCAGAGAGGGGGCAAAAAGACAAGGGGTGGATGCCCACGGCCCCCCCCGGGAAACCCAAACCCAAAAAGGCAGTAAAGCATGGGGGCCCAAAAAGTGGCACAAGGGGACAGAGTGTGGGGGGTTTTTGGGGGGCCCAATACCAGTCCCTGGAAAGAGGGTTTGGGGTGGCAGAGGAGAAAATGTCAACAGATTTTTGGCATCAGGCGGGGGGGCGGCTTTCAGAATGTGGCTGAGGCAGGTAGTTTAAACCCCAGACACATTTCTCACAGTTTGGGTGAGGCGTCTTTGGTTTGATGTGGGTTGACGCCAAAAGGATTGGTGTGTGGAAATCCTGGCCAAATTTCCCCGGCCCCGATTCTCTTGACAAAGGTCAGTCGTTTTTCCCCATTTCCCCTGGGCAAAAATGGGGTTTTTCCCTTGGGGTTTTAAAGATGGCCCCCGCCGCACCCTTTAAAACCCCTTGATGCCAAAACTAAATGGCCGGGAAAGGGCCCGGGTCTCCATGCAAAATTTGGCAAGTTTCGGCCAAAAATCCGTTTGGGGGTGCCCCCGTATTAAAAGGGGTTTTTCTAACCCGGGGTGGGAGGGGTGCTTTTTCCAAGTAGGCCCACCACCCTTGGGTTTTTGGACTGCTCCCCGGGCCTGCTGCTTTCTGCTGCTGGGGACCCATCCTCCTCACTAGGGGGGTGAAGGGGAAACTGTCTCGTGTCCAGACTTTTGTTTTTCTGCTGGGTGGGAGCTGGGGAATTCTCCCCCCCCACCTTCCCCCAACAGCCCTTTGGGAGTTGTTTCGTGGGGCCGGGTTTAAGAACCCCCCGGGGCAGACCTGTCAGAGGAGGGAAAAAATTTTCCGCCCCCAATTTGGCAGCGGCCCCAACCCTTTACTTTGGAGGATTTCCCTTTAATATTTTTAGGGTTTTTCCTCCCCCTCAGTAGTGGGGGAAAAAAGGGTCCCATTTTTGGAAACCGGGGGAGCGTTTGGGGCCCAAAAGGGGGAGAAACCAAAAAGTCATCCCTTTGCCGGACTATTTTGGTGTCCCCCTACCAAGGGGAAAATTTAGCATGTGCGGGGCCCTCTGCACAAGTGACCCCCGAGGGGCTCCCCCGCCTCCATCCCCCATGTATAAAATTTCCCCCGGTGCTTCGGGTCCAAACCCGCCCGTCTTCCCCATTTCCAATTTTTTTAAAAAACCCCCTCCCGCTGCTCCTGCTCCCCCTTCTTGTCAGTGGGTAGAAAATTTCCCCCCATTTCACCAGACAATGCTTTTTTTCTCCCAATTTTTTTCCTCCCCTTTCCTCCGTTTTAGTCCCCCCCACCCCCAGGGCTTTATGTGGGCCGGAGAAGTATTCGGGCCCCATTTTCCCCGTCCCCCTACCCCGCAGATTTTTTAGCATTTTGTTTCCAGGGGCATGAAGCAGTTTGGGAAAGACGTTAAATTTATTCCCCTAGTCCTGGCGAGGGGACCAAAAAAAACGCGCCTCCCGAAATTCCTCCAAAAAACGGCTAGGGGGGTCACGCATGAGCTGCCCCTGGTGAAATCAAAAATTAAAACAGGGGAGTACTCCTGGGCCCGCCTGGATCATCAAAAAAAGGTTAAAGGGGCCCTTTCCCTGTTTAACAGTCGGTCCCAAAAATGTGCAGGGTGGAAATTTCCCAAAAAGGGGGGAAAAATATATCAGGTGTGTTTTGGGGGGAAAGGCCCTTCTGCGCTGCAATTCAAGGGGGGGTTTTTTCCTGGCTTTGTAGGAATGGATGAAAAAGCATGCACAGTTTTTCCTGGCCATTTTTGAATCCCTTCATATCGGTGGAAGACTGCAGGAAACCTTTTTACAAAACCAAAAATTGAAACATGGCGCCCTGCAGGGCGCATGGCCCAATCCCTCCTTTGGTTTTAGCGTGGGGAAAACCCGTTTTCCTGCCCTTGTCCCTTTCCCCAAAGGTTCCAAATTTTCAAGTTGGCCCAGAAAAAAGCAACCATCGATTTCCCTTTCTGAAAGGGCCGGAGCGTTTTCCCCCCGTGTGACTTTGTTTTGCCGAGGCAAGCCCCGGTTTTTAAAAAACTGGTGTTCCCCTGTGCCCCACACCTATGTTTGGTTTTTGATGGAGCAGTACCTTTGTGGAGGGTGGGGATGGTGGGGGGTGGTGGGGGGAAGGAGGAGGCGGGCATTGGCAAAGGAGCCCCAGTTAAAGACAACCGGGGGGGGAGAAAAGGGGGTCTCCCTTCCCAAATTGTTGGTGGGCCTGGGAAGGGAAACAATTTTACACCCCAAAGGGCCCCTAAAGAAAATGTAAATTGGGGCCCCGACCGTAGTTCGCTCCAGATTCCCCCTCTGCCGTGCACCTTGGAAAAAACGATTTTGGTTTAAGGACTGGCCCCCTTTCTTTTTTTTACAAATTTTTTGAAGTGCTTAAATGCCTTTTTTTAAAAGAAAAAAATTTCGGTTTTGGGAAAACTCAATCTCGGCTGGGGAAAGGGCCTTAAATTTCCCCTGAAAGGTTTAAAAAGTCCCCCCAATTTTTAAAGGGGGGGGGACTTTCAGGGGACCAACAACTTGGACGGGAAACTTTGGGCAGGCTGCTGCACTTTTGGGTGGGTTGGGGCGCCCTACTGTTGTCTCTTTGCAATCGCCTCGCTGAAACGGGCCGTTAGCGCCCTGAGTAGCGGGGGAGCCGGAGCAACTGGACCGGGAATATTTAAAAGAAAACAGCTCCCTTTTGGAAGGGGGTTTGGGGGGAGCTTTAATGGCTGCAAAGGGAAAGCGTGGCCCCCTGGCCGCTTTCTGTTTTCTGCGGCGGCAGGAGGGGCCCACCACCAAACTGAGCCACGTTTTTCCCAGGGCCCCCGGATGGTGCGCGGGATGTTTACGCAGGGTGTGGTCCAACGTTAGTCCCTGGCCACGCCTTTTACTTTTTTTTCCCCAATTCTACCCCAATTTCCCATATTCGGCTCCTCCGGTGTCTTAGGAAAAAGGCCACCAAACCCCCGAAATAAAATTTTATTTTAAACCCCCAACGGGTCCCCAATGAATGACTACTACTGCCCCCGCCCTCGCTGAGCCCCTTCCGCTTCTTTTTTTGGACCCGCGAAACGGGTTTTTTTTACCCCTGGCCGCTTGGTCCCCGATCTCACACCATTTTCCGGGTACCCTGCTGGGGTTTTACGGCCACACAACCCACTTGGGGGTTTTGCGGCCCGGGTCCTGAAAAGCGCCCAAACCCGACCCCCCTTTTCCTACCCATGATGAAGCCCCTTGCCTCACCCCCCCGGGTCCCAAGGGGCCCGTCGGGTTTTCAAACATCATTATTTTTGGGGTTTTATCGTAAATGGCTTTTCATCAACCGGTCTTGGTATGGGGAGGCGACCCCTTCCAAAATGACCTTTCCCAAAAACCCCCTCCACATCCTTTTACTTTTCCGCCAAATGCAAGAAGCAGGGGATATTGGGCCCAATTTTCTTCGTTTTCCCAAATAGGGTGGGTGACTGTCCCCCTCAAATTTTTTCATCCTCGCTATATAGTGGGCTGAGCCGGAAAACCCCAAAAGTTTAAACTTGGGTGAGGGGGGAAAAGGATGGGAATAGAGGGGGTTTTAGGGAAGGTGAGGGCCGTGGGCCCACTCCCCCGGGCCCTGCCAAATAAAAGGGGTTTGTTTTCTGGGTGTTTCCCACCGAACTTGGCTGGGGTTGTCAGAAAGTCCCTCTGGGAGGGAATGGATGACCCAGTCAAACCAATCAAGAACCCTTGGGTTGCCCAGTCAGTACAAAGGGCCCGTAGATGGGAAAAAGCAAATTTTGGCCTCACCGGGGGCCCTGCTGCCACGGTCCCCCTTTCTTGTGTTTCGACCTGGCCCCTCCAGGAAAAGTTTGGCCCATCCCCTCGCAGGTGGGAAAACCCTGCCACCTCTCTGTCTGACATTTGTTTGGGTTTTAAAAAGTACAACACTTTTTTGATGAAGATTAATTTTGTATATGAAAAAAAAAAAACCCCCCCTGTAATTTTTACTTTCCCCCTTAAAACCCCGTAAAAAAGCCCGGGTAAACCCTTTGGAAAAAAAATTTGGGTCCACAAATGGGAGGAAAAATTTTACTTGTATGGTTTTCCGTTTAAAAGATTTTGTGTATTTTAAATGGGAAAATAAAAAACACAAACAGGCTTAAATTTAACCCTTTGGGTATGAATTTTTGCTACAGGAAATTTTTTTCTGTGACGGTGAAAAACAAAGTTTTCCTTTTTTTCTGAGTAAATGCAAAAAATCTTAGTTAACCCTTGGATGGAAATTGGGTCAAAACCCAAATTTAGCAAAAACAAAAACTACCCCCCGCTTTGTAGGGTGTTTTAAAAAATGGCGTTGTATTTTTACACTACACAACCCAAAAGGGAAAACTTGTAATTAACCTTTGCTTTTGAATTTTTATTCAGGAAAAAAAGTATTTTTTTGGGTTTAAAAAAAACGGTTTTTTTTTTAGTCAACCCCAGCCAAACAGAACCCCGCCTTTAATTAAACCCCCTGGAAAGGAAAAATTTCGCAAAAGAATTTTGGAACCAAAAAAAATTTTTGGGGCTTTTTTAGCGTGTTTACAAAAGGCGGTATTTTAAAATAAAACAACAAGGGAAAATTGTTTAAATTTAAACCCTTTGCTTGTGAAAATTTTTCACAGGAAAAAAAAATTTTTTTTTTTGGGAGTTTAAATAAAAAAAGGTTTCTTTTAAATCACCCCAGCAGCAGGGAAAAACGCCCTTAAATTTAAACCCCCAGATGTAAAAATTGCACAAAAAAAATTGAGCAGCCAAAAATTACCAGCTTGTGGGTGTTACAATGGCGTGGATTTATAACTACACAACAAAAGGAAACTTTTTAATTAACCTTCGCTTTGGGAATTATGCTACAGGAAAAAAAATTTTTTTGCCCCGGGGAAAATAAACGGTTTTCTTTTAGTCACCCCCAGCCCGAACCCAAAGCTTAAAATTTAACCCCCTGGTTTGGGAAAATTGCGCAAAAAAATTAGCACCCAAAAAAATTTCGAGCTTTGTAGCGTGGTTTCAATGGCGTGTAAATTTTTAAAATACACAAAAAGAGGAAAAAATTGTAATTAAAACCCTTTGCTTGTGAATTATGGCTACAGGAAAAAAATTTTTTTTTTGGCGGTGGAAAATAAACGGTTTTTTTTTTTGTAACCCCAGCAGCAGAACCCAAAGTTAATTAAAAAACCCGGGGGTGTAAATTGCGCTAAAGAATTGAGCAGCCCCCAAAAAATTTCCAAACTTTGGGAGGTGTTTTCAATGGCGGGGGTATTTAACAAATTTCACAACAAGGGGAAAAATTTTTTTAATTAACCTTTTCCCCCCCTTTTTGAATTATGCCTACAGGAAAAAAAATTAATTTTTTTTGGGGAGTGAAATTTAAAAGGTTTTTTTTTTTAGGGCAAACCCCAGCAGCCCGAAAAAACGTTTAATTTTAACCCCCGGAATTTTTAAATTGCCAAAAAAAGTTTTAGCAAACCCCAAAAAAAAAAAGGCTTTGTAGCGTGTTTTTCAATGGCGTGTATTTTTACACTACCCCAACAAGGGGGAAAACTTTTTAATTAAAACCTTTGCTTGTGAATCTAAAAGATTTAAAAAAAAGGAAAAATGTATTTTTTGGCGGGTGAAAAAAAACGGTTTTTTTTTGTTACCACAGCAGCAGGAAACAACGCTTAAAATTTAAACCCCTTTGGGTTAAAAAAGGGGGCAAAAGGAAATTTAGCGGGCCCAAAAAAGAAAATAGTATTTTTATTGTTAAAAAAAGCCTTTTTTCTTAAATGTACAACAGGGAAACAGGTTTTTGTTCCCCCTTGGGTTTTTAAATGTTGGGTGTGAGCAAAATAAAATTAAAATGTTAATTTCAGCTTTCAAAAGGACGCACACTTTGGTTTTTGATCCAATACCCCACAAAATCAGAAATAGAACCCTTTTAAAAGAAGGTCTCTGAGCCCGCTGTGGGCAAACCCCCAAAAAAAAAAGCTGTAAAAAAGATAGTTCTTTAGTATCAGCTTTTTATAACAGCCGCGGCAGGCCCTTCCCCAATCAATACGTGAGAGGGTGGTGGGGCTCCCGCGTCCCGCCCGGGACTTATATAGTGCCCCCGGGGACGGGGAAAAGGGAAACCCCGCCGGCCCCTGATTGGGTCAAAAAATTTCACCCAGTCATGCGGCTTAAAGCCCTTCTTCCTCCCAGAGTGCTTTGCCCCATGTAACGCCATGTGCTCGCAGCCATTTTATCAATGAAAAGCACACTTCGTTCACCCGAAGTCCCCCAAACTTCGACTTCGTTCCGAACCGAAGTTTTCCTGAAATTCTAAACGAATTCCACTTCCTTAGAATCAATTCGCCCATCTCTAGTAGTGACCTTCAGTCGCCTGAAACGCGTTAGAGATCTTGCCATGGTTAACAATTGCTATTTCATTGTACCATTTTTAAAGAAGATTTAAATTAAATTGAAGTTACATATTTTTACACTGCATTGGAATGGTGCTAGTTGTGACAATTGTGGAATATGTTGTGCTTTATAACCAACAAAAAGGGATGCGAATAAGATAAAATATATGACTGATTTTCTCTTGAAGTAGTCTGTGATTCTGCAATTGGTTGGTTATGGAATTTACCTTTTTTGTAACCAAATAGAGACCAGCGGTGATGCATGCTTGACAAAGAGTGATCACCCTCGAAACGTTGTAGGCGTGCAACTCGTCGCCGGTCGGCAGCTACCCTCATTCAGATGCTAGCAATGGAAGCTGCGTGTTACATATGGAATCTGTGGACTTTGCAGAAAGTTTTTTGTCTAAATGATGGAAAACCTGCCTTTCTACTAAATCACAAGTATCCCTATGAGTTTATGCCTTACATAATGGCGTTTTGGATGTTTGAAAAATAAAGAATATGTGAAACTTTATATATGAATAGTCTGCTTCTATGAAACTACCATATTACTTTATGACATTCAGCAGTCCAAATGTATATAAGTCCTCGTGTTATGAGTTATTGAAGAAGATATGGAAATGATTTAATCTTTGTCCTTAAGGACCTATGGCTAACTATGCAAATGAAACCTTGGTATCATTGTGGTAGTCATAGCTAGAGATGCCGGGCCATAAATCTTTTCTCCAGACAACTGTCACAATGGGACAATCTGAAAAAGTTCCATCATGGAACAATAATGATGAAGAAAAGATGGGTGCAAAGGAAGAGATCCCTGACATCAGCTGCGGTGATCGCCTCTCGACAGTGGCTAGGGCATAACTGGGCAGGTAGTGATATAGACAGTGCAGATGCTTGTATATCATCTTCAGGATGCATTTGGCTGCACTGTTCACGTTGTTTGATAACTCAGCAGAACAACAACAAAAATTTTCTCTGCTACCGAGAAAATACCAGGCGGGGGACATGTATCAAAACTGTCTTGGTCTAAGACTTTTCTTGTTACCCATAGTAAACAAATAAAGCTCCCCTTTCATTTTTTCAGAGCACTATATGAAATGAAAGGTTAACGCTGATTGGTTGCTATGGGCAACAAGGAAAGTATTAGACCAAGACAGTATTAATACATGTCCCCCTATTTGTTCTGCAGCAAACAGAATTTTCTGAATTCGAATGTGAAGTTGGTGTCAAGAGATAGTTATTCAGAAATGTGCGAAAATGGAATGTAGCATTTATAAAGACTTAGGGTGACATGTATGAACGGGGCTGCGCCAGTATTCTGGCCTCAAAAAAGCTGTAGTAGACCAGTTCTATATATGTATGAACAGTTGTGCACAATACTTTGGCGCGATAAGTGCCCCGGTACTGCGCCAAAGATACTTTTTAGCGCGCCAAAGTTTTGAGGTGTTCTGGGGCGTCGCACCACATTAGTAAAAGTAGACACATTTATGATTCTTTGACGCCAAAACTTTGGTGCAGAACAGTTAGAACAGCCAGACCAAGTTGAAGGTGGTCTCTCTGAGCCTGAGTTGTCGTATTGGCTCTATAATGCACCTGTATGTATGACCTGCATACATTCTGGCGCAGTCTATACTACCTTAAAGCGATTTAGAACTGGTCTATCAGCGCCAGAATTCATACATGTCGCCCTTAATTTTTTACATACTAAACAAGTTATTGTTCCCAATTATTTGATCTACATTGCCATTTTAATATTTAATAAGTTGAAGATAACGTAGATCAACTAGGCTCATTGCAAATATATAATAATACCTGTTCTAAATTTAGGACCACATGTATGAAACTGTTTAGGTCTTAACCTATGGGCATAGGTAGTAACCTATGGGCAAAAAAGTGAGTTTTAGACCTAAACAGGTTCATACATGTGTCCCTTTGTGTTCACTCTTTAAACTACCCATAATGTTGCTAGAAGTCCTTCATTCATTTGCTTGTGCGCTTGTAAGTATCTGTAATTGCCCGTTGCAAAAACCAGCAGTAATCGCCCATCATGTTGGGGTTTCGACGCCTTGATATCTGGTCTCCATTGTAGATATGTCCTAATGAAATCTCTCATTTTTGTCACTGACATCTTACAAACTGTGTGTAAAGAAGTCAATATTTGAATGTAAGAAATGCATTTCCAGGGATATTCTGTAACCAAGTTGTTCATATGCTTTAAGCATCTTCTCAATTAATGCAGCATACTTCTCCATACCTCTGTTCCCAAGGAAGTTGTGCACTACAGAAACAAATAACATTTTCCATTACATACACAGAAAACTTTGCTTGACGATTACAGAAGTATGAAATTGAGGTGCCACCATGCAGCAAATTCCATTCCTGAAGTCTAGAGGTTAAGAGTTCTGACTTCTCCTTAGATAATGACATCTCTTACCAGATCATCTGAATCTGATTGCCTTAGTAAGTGAGGCTTACCCTCCTGGTACTCTTCTTCATGAAGCTTGTCATTTGCAAAATCATGTTCATCATGATCAGGGCTGTCAGTTTCAGTAAAAGTATCTGTAGCTGGAGGACAAGGCACTGGATTCTCTGCATTGTGCTTTACTGGTTTAAAAGCTGAATCACAGTCAGGATGCAACATTTGTGAATTATTTTTCTTTGAATATCCAACAATGTCAGTAATGCAGAAGTTACACTCGGAACAATGATTTTTCTGCTCATGCCACTCCATTGGTGCTGCAAAAGGCATTCCTTTCCTTTTACTTTCAATCACTGCATTGCACCTGAATAGCTCACAGTGCAGCATACACGAGTGGCCTAGCTTTTATCCTGATCCCCAATTTACCATCTGAAATAATATTTGTAAACTGGACTTAATCTCTTGGTCATTTTCTTGCCTTGATATTTTCTGTAGATGTAGCAGAAATTGTATTGCATTTACGCCTATTCATTTCCCGAGTCTAAAAAGTCCACTGCAATAGCTATCAAAGAAAGATTTATGAAACTGAGCCAGATGTCCTTACATGCTGTAGCTTCTGATGAAGGGATGTAGGATTAGCTTAAACAGTCAAGAAAATGTCTAAAGTACAAAAGAAAAATGAAATTAAGACTATTTTATAAGCGGTAAAAGCCAAATTTTGGACAATGCACCACTATATTATAACATTATTGTATGTTGTACACAGAATGTCATGATATTTAATGTCTTTTCAATAGACTGCTAACTGGATATTGCTTTTAACTATCCAATTAGAAACATGTACAAAGGATACATCTCACCTACAGTTATACAGCATGTCATTGACTGCGGTTGTGCACGTGTCTCTGCTGCGGCCCCTGCGGTGTCCTGAGTGCCGGCATCGTCGTCCGCTGCTGGCATGTACTTACCTGTCCTGGCTCCTGTTTGTACTGCGGTGCCTGCAGTTACATTTCTCTGCTACTTCCTTCAGCTCACTGGCATCCCATGCATGCACATGCGCCCACTAGAGCACATGCGTGGAACTACTTGGCTGTTTAAAGAGACAGTGTCCCAATTACCTGCCTCTTGACCTGTGACTCCTGGCTATAAGAGGAACTTCCTGCCTTTGCTCCAGTGTCAGTTTGTTGTTGTCTTCATACATAGAGCTCGACCACTTGCTGCTGTATCAGTGCTGTTACTGGTTTTACCTGTGCATTACCAGTACGCTACCTGCTGTTTCCTGTGCTGCAACAGTCTGTTATATCTGTTGTATATCTGCTATTCACCTGGTGCAACATTCGATTTTCCTGCTCTGCTGGACTCCGGTTCTTCTGAGAGCTTCATTCACCCATCCCTGCTGGAGAAGTTCTGCATGCCTGTCTCCCGGCTAGAGAAACTACTGCGTTTTTCTTCCATCAAATGGGAGATACTGAAGGAGTCAGTCCAGTTCCGTACAAGAACTGTCAGAAGTTCCCACAAGGAGAAAAGCTGTTTCTACGTCCTGCCTAGTTTTTCTGCTCCGGTTGTGCTTGGACTTCCATGGTTCCTGCGTCACGGCCTCTCCTTGAATTGGAAAACGGGTAAAGTTGTCCAATAGGGTGAGCTATGCCACTCATGCTGCCTCAAGTCTGCCCATCCGGGGCAATCCTGCCCACCAGCTTCAATGCCCATTGCCTCTGTTTTGCCTGTTGAACAGCTTCAAGTGCAAGTAGCACCCCTGGAGTTTCAAGTCATCTCTGATTCCCGCCCATCTCTCCCCCCGCCTACTGTTTCTGCTTCCCAGGTCCAAGAAGTCATCTGGGACTTTCAGAACACCTCCTCTGAAGACAGTTCCACGGATACCAAGGAGGAGGTTGTTACCCCCACTTAAGCCTGAAGCGGAGGGCTTAAAGAGAACCTGTCACATAGATTATGCCCCCCTTGCTGAGGGCAGAACAAGCTAGTGTCAGACCTGCTGTTTCCAGCGCTGTGTCCCTTATTCTGTAAGATGCTGTAGATTTAGAGTATTTAATACTCAAATCTGCAGTTTTCAGCTAGAAGAGTGATTCAAAGAGTCATTCAAAGAGTCAGTTTTTTTCAAACCTGGCCAATCGGAGGCTAGCCCCGCCCACCTCAACTGACAAACCTATTACTTTGATTAGGTAGAAACATGTGAATAACTGTCAGTGGGCGGAGCTAGCCTTTGGTGGGCAGGGATAACACCTCATGAATAAGATTTGAGGGGTAAATGCTCTAAAACTGCTGCATCTTACAAAATAAGGGACACAGCGCTGGGAACAGCAGGTCTGACACTAACTTGTGCTGCCCTCAGCAAGGGGGGCACAACCTATGTGACAGGTTCCCTTTAAGGAGGGTAAAGTCATGGTGCATGCCACGGCCCCTGTCATGGACCGCAGTCATGCCTGCGCCTCTGCTGCTGCCCCCTGCTGTGTTCCAAATGCTGGTGGCTGTGGCTGCTGCTGTCGTGTACTTACCTGTCCCGACTCCTGTCTGTACTGCGGCAGTTACATTTCTTCGCTGCTTCCTCCAGCTCCCTGGCGTCCCAGGCGTGTGCACGCACTAATTGGCTATTTAAAGGGACAGTGTCCCTAGTACCTTCCTCTTGACCTGTGACCCCAGGCTATAAGAGGAACTTCCTGCCCTCCAGTGTCAGTTCATTGTTGTCTTCATAAATAGAGTAGAGCTTGACCCCTGGCTTCTGTATCACTGCTGTTACTCTGCCTTACCTGTGCGTTACCTGTATGCTACCTGCTGTTTTCCCCTGCACTAGTCCGTTATATCTGTAGCATATCTATGACTGTTACCTGACTTGGACTACGTCACCTGTCTACGGCCACACCTGCTATGTCCTGTCATCTGTTCTGGCATCTGCTGTCCTTGTCCCGCACTTCGGCTATTGTAACGAGCTTTATCATCTACGTTTGCAGTGGCCCAGAGGATCCGCAAACCTGGCATTCTACTCCGTTAGAACATGACACAGTAAAGCAACCACATATTACATATCCTACATAAAATGCATTCATATTAACAAATCACCCAGCATTATAAGGAACTGCCATGGGATTTTAGTGCTACATAATCCATTACAACTATACCTATGTCTTTAATTAGCTAATGAAAGTCAGTATATGCTTGTTAGCAGGTTCCAGTAATGGGTGTACATCAATATCTTCCTTTTTGTGCTGTGGCTTTATCATATCCTCTTAATAAGTAATAAAAAAAAAAGAAAGAAAGAATAGATGAAATTAAAATACATAAAGTGATATATAAATACACACTTAGCATCCTTATTAATTAGCCAGAATGAAGAATACCTACAAAAGAATCTCTTTCTCTGAAGGATCCAACAAGTTCATGCAGTACACAAACTGCCCATTTTTTTCAAAGGAACCTCTATATGCATGAATTTTTTATGTAGTGGCGCTGTTGGGAAATTGGTCACTGTTTATAAATTATAGTGCGCTCTTGAGACTCCAAGCAATGGGATACCATGTGGTCACTTGATTGCTGGTGTACACTTCTAACTTATATTTTTGTAAAGGCTATGGTCACTTTGTACTAACATTTTTTTAATTATTAATTAATGGCTGCAAAATTAAGCAACTAATCTCTATTAAAAATGTCCTATAATTTTGCAGATGTAGAGTGGTAGCTGCTGCTTGCTGTGTCTGCTCTCTTCTCTTTAAATTCCTCTTATCAGTGTAAGATATAGTAGCAGGAAAAATAGCTGGTTATGCAGAGCAGATCACAGGAGGTAAGCATCCAAATCTTCGGGGAGGGCAGATCACAGAAGGCTCTACTGAATCAGTGTAGACAGGGAATGCACATAAGTCAGACTTTAAATCACTACACAGAAGTCAAATGCCTCATTTTTGTTCTTTGGCAGGGTAGCAGTAGCAACAAAGTAGGAGATGCAGGGAAGAATGTGTGAGAGAAAGACCTAATGAGAGGTTTGGCCTAGTCAGTGCTAAGGGAGATTGCTGCTAAAGGGCTAATCCCTATAACCCAAGTAGAAAAGAGATAATTAGGGTTTGTCTCCCTTAGAGCATTGAGTGCTCTTAGACCACTAGCCACAGCCACCACTAGTAGGGTACGAAGTACTGCTGACCTAAAGGTGGTTACTAATTATAGAACTTAGCCACAGATGCAGAAAGTACATACAGAGTGCATGTGGAAGAAAGAAGAGCATGGGGCAATTATGTCATCTAAATCTGTCATGCAAGAAACTGATAGTTATTTATTGTGTGACTGCTAAACATATGTTTTCACACACGAGCTAGGTCCATAGCATAAATTTGAGGGCAATCTGCACCTCAATATTGCCCACATTGTAACTTGGTTTATGAACTGGATCTGAAAACTCCCGCCAATATGGTCTTCCTAACTAAAAGTAAGAAGAGATCTCGAATTACCGTATATACTCAAGTGTAAGCCGACCCAAGTATAAGCCGAGGCACCTACTTTTGCCACAAAAAAGTGGGAAAACTTATTGACTCGAGTATAAGCTTAGGGTGGAAATGCAGCGGCTACTGGTGAATTTAAATAAAAAAAATTGATACCAATAAAATTACATAGGTAGATATAGACAGTTTAATATCCCCCATAGGCAGTTATAGGCAGTTAAATGTCCCCCATAGGCAGTTATATGTCCCCCATAGGCAGTTATAGGCAGGTATATGTCCTTATAGGCAGGAATAGGCAGGTATATGTCCTTATAGGTAGGTTATAGGCAGGTATATGTCCCCATAGTCAGGGATAGGCAGTTAAATGTCCCCCATAGGCAGTTATATGTCCCCCATAGGCAGTTATAGGCAGGTATATGTCCTTATAGGCAGGAATAGGCAGGTATATGTCCTTATAGGTAGGTTATAGGCAGGTATATGTCCCCATAGGCAGGGATAGGTAGGTTATAGGCAGGTATATGTCCTTCTAGGTAGGGTATAGGCAGGTATATGTCCCTATAGGCAGGAATAGGCAGGTATATGTCCTTCTAGGTAGGGTATAGGCAGTTATATGTCCCTATAGGCAGGTATAGGCAGGTATATGTCCTTCTAGGTAGGGTATAGTCAGGTATATGTCCCTAAAAGCAGGTATAGGCAGGTTATAAAAATTAAAAAAAACAAATACAAACACTTACCTCGGTCCCTCGCCGCTCCGCCTCCTTGCTGTCCGGCCTCCCGCGCGCCCGCCCCCGTCGTCCCGGCACTGGCGGGTGATGACATCTGGCTCCCCACGCAGCGTGATGACACACGCTGCCTGTGCCGGAGACTCCGGATGGCCGCAAGTCTGCGTGCGCCCGTCCGGAGTCCACTGCGGAGCAGGGAGCGCTCGCTCTCTACTCCGCAGTGGTATCTCTTCACTTGTATGCGCTCCGGAGGAGTCGCATATAGGGGAAGAGATCGCCGACAGCGATGGGCCATGGCAGTGCCCGTCGCTGTCAGCTTACTCGGGATTCTGCTGTATGCGGTCCCTAAGGAGTCGCATGTAGCAGAAGTGTCCCTGCCGGCTCGAGTATAAGCCGAGGGGGGATTTTTCAGTGCATTTTTTGTGCTGAAAAACTCGGCTTATACTCGAGTATATATGGTAGTTGTTAACCCTAGAACGCATGACGTTAAAAATATACATATTAATGTCATGGGGGCCTTTTAGGCCACCATGCACATAATGTATAAAAACACACTTAAATAACTTTCACAAGTTTATTTCAAAATTGCTCAATAAAAAATGAATAGTGGACAACATTTTAATTATAAATTTTTCACAGAAAACACCAAAAAATCTTTTTTTCCCAAATTTCACGCAAAGACATGAAAACACACAAAAATGCATAGAAATCTATAGCAAACTAGCTGCAGCTACATTTTTATTCTAACTTTCTTTTCTATTATATTAGTCTTCCAAACAATTCTGACATGTTATTTTTTCAGAAGAGTGTTCTTTGCAAACAGTTTTCTTACAAGTGGAACAATATCGCTCAGTTTTCCTCTCTATGTTTCTTGGACACATGAAACAACACTTTCGTTTTCTTTCTCCTGGCTCTGGAATAATCTGAAACTGTACGCCACACCGTTTCATTGCTTCTTTAGTTTGCTTTGGCAAGCATTTCAAGTCGCTTCGCTCTATCATGTGAGGCATTACAAGTTCATGACAAAGGTCCTTCAAGAATAAGTGTCTCCTGTCCTTCTTCTGTGCATGAAATTCCGGATGAGTTTCTGTATAAATAATGAATAAATTTAGGGCTGCTACATCAAGCATATTTGAAAATAGTACTACAGGCCATCGTTTTGTTTGCCTCTTACACGAATATTCTCCCACAATGTCATCCATTTTATCTACACCTCCTTTTGTTGCATTGTAATGCAGGATGATTTCTGGTTTCAATTTTGGTTATTGCTGTCAACACTGCAATCGTGATGCATGGTACTGAGTAAAATTACAGATTTCTCCTTCTTCGCCTTGTAAGATACCAAAGTCGCTTTGTTATTGAATCCAAAGACACTCTCATAAAGTGCTCGCTGACGATTGTGTTTGAGTGCTGCTGGAATTTCTCGTCTGTTTTGCTTTATAGTACCAACAAGTGTAATAGCTTTTGCAAGCAGAAAATTGCCTAGTTCAACATTGGTGAAATAATTGTCCATGGTGATGTTTTCTACCTGAATTAAAATATTGGAACAGCAAGAGTTTTGACTATTTCAGACCCCAGATCCTTCTGTACTGGGGCACCAACCTCTTTGCCACAGTAGATTACGCCCATTTATGCCATAATAATTTGCAGAATCACACATCCAGAAGATTTGCTATTCCGTACTTGGCTGGCTTGCTGGGCATGTATTGTATGAATTTGAGCGTCCTCTGAACGATACAAGTTCTCATCTACATAAAATTAGTACTAGGATTGTAAAGTTTTGTGCAATTTTTAATAAATATGTGCCAGATATAACTGATAGGGGCTAATTTGTCTGTTTCAAACCTTGCTGCATGAGTTCGCTTATCATCAAAGCGAATGATTCTTCTAATTTCCTCATATCTGCCCACTGACATTGTCGCCTTATAGTGTGGATCAGAAAGTGGGTCAAGAAATAATTCTCGTATTTGGACATCATACGATTTTTGACTCCCTGCCAGCAGGAAAAGTCCAATATATGCATAAAGTTCCTCTTTTGAGATATTTTTACAGGACTTATTTTTTTGCAGAAGCGATACGTCTTCCTCCTAGGTTTGAACATAATAGGACCTCTTCTGCAATATTGTCAGAAAAATAAGTACAGAATACATCTTTAGGGGTAAAGTAACTGGGACTTCCCACAGCTCCTTGAGCCTGTCTCACAATATTGTGTATTGGAGTACGTCCGACTAATGTAGGATTACTGTCCCAAAAAAACATTCGTTTTGGATGTTCTACTTATCACTTCTTGAGGATCCACTAGATTCACTTCATCATCAGAAGAATCACTGGATGAGGATGTTTGATTAGCTGGTGGCAGATATTCTTCATCAGACAAAGATAGTTCACTTCATCATCACTTTGAAACATAATCGCTTCAATCTCTTGATCAGTCAGACACTTGGAGGAAGACTGTGCTATTGCTGACTAGATGTTAGAAAATGAAACAGATTTCCTCTCAACAGCTTATCTTATCACAGGTCCTTCAGCAATTAGCTCACATTTTATACTGTCCTCAGTACTCTATATACACAGCTCATTACTGTGTTCAGAGGACTTGAGGTGATGTCATGGCCTTATCACTCCCCCCAAAAATCACATGACATCCTCACATGTTATTATCCACACCCTGGCCCCTCCACCAGCATTACTGAGTACAAATAAAGTAACTTGAGACACAAACACTTCTGAGAACATGATAAAAACAGCGGGGGCCGAAAAGGCCCCCGATTCATACAGATGTAGTTTTCACCAAACAAGCATTGTTACACCATAATGCCTATGAAAAAAAATTATATGAACAACTGGATATTATCAACAATGACATACTTGAGGAATACCTGGAGTTTCAAAATTCTAACTAAAGTAATTTTGCAGATAATAGCAAAAATGTAAGCATGGGGGCCTAAAAGGCCCCCAATATGCGTTCTAGGGTTAAAGTGGTATGCAGTATAGAAGTTACATAGTTCCATAGTTTGTAAGGTCGAAAAAAGACAAACGTCCATCCAATTCAGCCTATTGTGCTACAGTGTTGATCCAGAGGAAGGCAAAACCCCCATGAGGCAGAAGCCAATGGTCCTCATTTTAGGAAAAAAGTTCCATCCTGACTCCAATTTGGTAATCAGACTAAATCCCTGGATCAACAACCTTTCTCCAGAATCCTACTGTCTATAACTTGTTATATTATTACAATCTGGAAATGCATCCAGACTCTTTTTGAACTGTGTTAGTGAATTTACCATGACCAGTTCCTCTGGCACAGAGTTCCACAGTCTCACTGCTCTTACAGTAAAGAATCCCTTTCTATATTTATGAAAAATATTCTTTCTTCTTGGCGTAGAGGATGCCCCCTTGTTCTCGATACAGTCCTGGCTATGAATCTTGGGAGAGATCTCTATATTGACCTTTAATATATTTATACATATTTATCATGTCCCCCCACCCAGAAGCTAATCTTGCTAATCTTTCTGGGCATTGTAGTCCACCCAGTCCTTTTATTATTTTTGTTGCCCAGTTTTGAACCTGTTCAAACTCTACATTATCTTTCCTGTGAATGGTGCCCAAAACTGTACACAATATTCCATGTGTGGTCTGACTAGTGACTTGTGTAATGGTAGAATGATGTTCTCATCATGTGCATCTATACCACTTTTAATACATCCCATAATCCTGTTTTCCTTGGCAACTGCTGCCTGACACTGGCTGCTACAATTAAGTTTACTGTTGACTAGGAACACATTCAGTATGTATTACTGGCAGGAACATGTCCACATAAGAAAAGCCTGAGACAAGGAGCAGGCTGCAAAGTTAATATCAGGGGTTCTAAAATAACAAATGAACAATTGCAGGCTAAAAAGAAGTGTAAAATTTTAAATAAGGGTAACCCCTTTATTTTTTTCCGTGTCAAATGTATCTATGTAAGCAAAATCGTAAGCAAGGTCTTGTGACACTGAGCTAAAGCAGTAGCCTGTGACAAAAATTAGCATCTTGCCCTGACTAACCCTAGTGATGTAAATGTAAGGAATATTATTACAGGATAGTGAAGTTAAAGGGGTTTTCTCATTACAAGCTTTCATGGGCATCTTAAAGATGTTGTCTCACTACATTGATTCATCTTACCTCAGTCCTGTTTTCTTTGTTTCATTTTGAATTCAGGAGCGTGTTTACTGGCTTATACTGGGCTGCAGTATAAGCCAGGTCTGTAGCTATAACAACCAGTGCTGGCAGCCTATCCTGAGAGGTTGAACAGATCTGTAGCTATAGCGGCCAGAGGTGCTGATGCAGCCCATACAAGAGGTGATTTCTTAAAATAGGTAGGATACTGTTAAGGGACACATATTGCAAAGTGACTTGTTTTTGCAAGATCTTTAACATAAAAAGCAGTCCTTATAGTGAGACAACCCTTTTAAGCTTTCTCTCTGGCTTACAGCTTTAAAACCAGGGGCGTGTCTTCCCTCACTGAAGACTGGTGACATCATCATTCTGTGTTATCAATGGAAGGGAAAGGATGTCAAAGCTCTGCAGACCTCCTGCGGTGGTCAGTTCTCATGCCTGCAGAGCTGTCAGCTTCAGGCTACAATCCTTGTAACCAGAAACCCAGCCTTGCTGTAAGCAGTTATACATACAGCCTGAACTGATGAAAAAAAATGTTAGAAATGCACTCTGCTCCCCCACTGTTATCAGGCAGGAGGTAGAGGGATGTATAAGGCTGTGTTATATGGGGGAGAGTGCATTTCTAACATTTTTTTTCATCAGTTCAGGCTGTATGTGTAATTGCTTACACAAAAGCAGGTGTTCTGGTTACAAGGATTGGAGCCTGGAGGTGACAGCTCTGCAGTCAAGAGAACTGACCAGTGCAGGAGGCCTGCAGAGCTGTGAGATCCTCTCTGTTTATAAGGCAGTGTTATATAGGGGGCAGTGAATCTAGCAGCTAGAGACTCAGTAATTGCCCAGATCCTTCAGATAGAGCTATGACTGGGAGAAGGGGTAAAGAGGAGCTCAGTAGCTATTATTACACAGCTCAGGGTGCAGTGAAAGACAACGAGAACATAGAAACAGCCAGCAAGCATTTTCACTTTCGTTTTACACAGCTCATAGGGAAGAGAGTACAGGCAGCCAATCACAGCACAGGGAGTGTGTCCTGTCCAGGGGTGTGCCCCAACAAGCTGAATGACATCAGTCAGTCAATCAAAGCAAAGGGGGCATGGCCCGACCACCTGCAGCAGAAATAGTTGTAGACATGCACAGAATTGCTCATATCTGCTATACTAAATGATTTAGGTAATGCAATCCAATTGCAAAAGTGCTTATTTTTACTGTCCCCATCATTATGGATATGATCTTTGTAGCGAGAAAACCCCTTTAAGATCCAGGACCTCATGTAAAGCTTCCCACCTTACTGATAGAATTATTAAAGATACAGTCTGCATGGTAGATATTATATTATAGCACTAGTGTGTAGCACATTTACCAAGGGCAGAGCATTGGCTATCCAAAACCAATATAACTTGATTAAAGGTGCTGAGGTCCGGAAGTCGTGAAATTGAATTCTGATTAGTCGCAACAACTTTTAAATGTAGCTTTATAAAACTTGGTCTGTCAGCCTCAGTAGGAAGATTTGTATGACATCTTAAACAATAGCCCTAACTTTTACCTAGGTTGCTGCTGTCTGTGGCATGGAAACAATACAGAGCGTAATGAATGGCGTAAATGGACTTCAGATTTGAGATTTGTTATCTTTATTATGTAAAGTTCTATTAGAACACAACCATATTTTCTGAAATAGGAATTTGTTTTAGCTGTGACTTTCTTTTTTTCTGTTTCTTCCTAAGAGGTTGATAAATATTCATAACTACATACACTAACTTATCATTCTATTACAAATATATGAAAAAAGGAGAGGGGAGAGACACCGCATCTAGCACTCCTTGTGTAGTACCTTCAATATACAGTAGATGTATGGTGCAGAGAAAAATATCTGCTCACCTTAAATAAGTATGTAGTTCAGTCAGGAGGCACAGTTTTCCATATCACATGATAGACCTAAGGATCGGAATCGCCGACACACTGCCGGTCTCACGCTGGTGAGCCCATGGATCACAGATGCCAATTACACATGGTAAGAGTAAAATAAATCACTAGTGTCACGTCAACGGACGTACAGTGAGCCCTAACTGGAACCCAGCCCACTGTCCCTGCCTACTTGATGTGCTGCCCCAGGCGGCAGACTCCAACTGAGCGACAGTCCCTGCGCTGCCAAGGTGCTGGGGCTGTCAGGAGGAAGAAGTGTCAGACAGTCCTGGTCAGTAACAGATCAGTAACGTAAGGCCATAAAACGGAAGACAAGAGAGAAACCGGGAAAGAAGCCAAAGGTCAGAAACACAATCAGGAGTAAGGTAAAAAATTAGAGAACAAGCCATGGTCAAATAATAAGCAAGGATCTGGTTCATGGATAAAGTTAGCAAAACAACAAAGCACTGATAAGAAAAGGCAGCCAGGAGCATATCGCAGGCACAGAACTCAGCCTGCAGGGAGTTTAAATGTGGTGTCCAGACACCACCCCTGTAGCTGATTGGAGCGGTCTCCGGGCTCTCCCATTGGCCGGTGCAACATGCCCTCTGTCCAGAGCAGCTGGACCTCTGTCACTCAAAGAGCTTCCAGCAGAATGTCTGTCAGGGTGGAGTCGCAAATCAGCTGCTGCAGAATGTTGCTCCCTGCAAACTGAATGCTGCCTAGCCCTGACAACAAGGGAAGATTATCACGAATCCTCTTCTCAATCTGGCTGCAGACCAAGTATCCGCAGTAAGACGGCTGCAGATTCTCAGTAGAAGATATAGATTTATTTGATTAAAAGGCTATGCGTTTTGTGTCCTATTCAGACACTTCATCAGCTCTAATCAAAGTGTCCGAATAGGACACAAAACGCGTAGTCTTTTAATCAAATAAATCTATATCTTCTATATTTATATCTTCAGCACAGTGTGGATTTTCTATTTCAATGCTTTGTGAGAAAAAAAAAAGTAATGGACATGTTCGGAGTCCACTTCTGGTAGGCATGACGCCAATTAGCCACATCTTATTCAGAGGTGGATATTGCCTTTGTAAAGTTAAATTCCTCAGCAGAAATCCAAGGTAATGACAGAGATTCCATAATGGATTTTTCCATTGGAAAAACCCAACGTTTGAACATAACCTTATACATACAAAAAACAATCAAGTACTTGCTGCACTCTACACAGAATTCCCTAGATGGGGGTCTTTATTACAAATATGGCCCTGCCACAAGCAATCTAAATTTACTGTAATTTAAATGTAACACGGCAGGCAGGTGCAGGCCTTTACCAAAATATCTTGCTACACAGTGTATCGTAGTTTTCAAAACACCTGTGCAGCCGGCCGCCTGTCTGGCTGCTATCTCTAAGGCCTCATTCACACGGCTTATTTCGCCGCGTATTTGCCGACGGATTGACGATCGTCAATCCGTCGGCAAATCCGTCCGAAATAAGTCACAGCCTATTTTCTATTGATTTCAATAGAAAATACGGCTCGTCGTTCACACGACGCAAAATTCCGTTCCGGATTGCCGCCGCGGATTGACGACGGCAATCCGGACGGAAAAACAATTGACATGTCAATTATTTCCCGACGGATTCACCATCTACAATCATTGTAGGTGGTGAATCCGTCCGGAAATCAGTTACAAATACTTCCCACACTTAGTGGCACTTATGTGCAACTGATTTTCAACTGATTTCAGAGCGTATTTACATCGGAAATCCGTTGTAAATACGTTCTGAAATAAGCCGTGTGAACGAGGCCTTGTGTGCCTGTGGGAGCGTTTGAATGTGGACTATGCGATGATCGCAAGTATCATATATTTGTCACTGTTGGTAAATTATAATAAATGTTACTAAAGTTTTTTGAAAAATATGATACACTGTGTAGCGAGATATTTTGGCATTGGCGTGGGGGTGAAGACGATCCGTGACACACAGTGTGAGGTGCAAATTATATGTGTTAACCTACCAGTTTATGTGATATTGAGGTGCAGGCCTTTAGTCATTGACATTGGACACAGAATGAGTGTTAGGGTATGTTCACACGGCATTTTGGATCTGATTTTGGATCTGTTTTGGTGCGTGTTTGGATGCGTTTTGACTGCAGCAGGATTGCACCCTATAGTTTTAACTCCTTCCTGATGGACGGTTATAATAATATGGCTCTAATTTTTTTTCTTTCGTGCCTTCTGAAAGCCATAACTTTTTTTTATTTTTCCACCTACATAGACGTATGAGGGACAAGATGTACTTTCTAGTGGTGTTATTCATATTACCATAGAATATACTGGGAAACAGCAAAAAAATTCTAAGTGGGGCAAAATGTGTACTTGCGCCATGTTTGTGGGAGGTTTGTTTTGATGAAATTCATACTTCAGTAAAAATTATGTTATCTGTATTCTACAGGTTGATACGCATCCTCCAACACCAAACATGTACAGTTTCCATTATGTCTTGCTACCGTAAAAAAATTCCAAACATTTTCTATTTTTGAAATTTGCGCCATAACGCCATTTTGTGCGACCAATAACTTTTTTGTACTAACACCTACAGACAGGAGTGAGGGTGCATTTTTCGTGGGCTGAAGTGTACTTTTTATTGCTAGCAGTTTGGAATACATGCGACATTTTTGATCAATTTTATTCCAATTTTTATAAGGCGTGAAATGACCAAAAAAACGCAATTTTGGTATTTGGAATTTTTTTCTTCTACGGTGTTCGGCGTATGGGATAAATTATGTTATATTTTAATAGATCGGACTTTTTCAGACGCGACGATACCAAATATGTGTAACTTTTTTATTATTTTATTTTTTATTTGTAAAATGGTGAAAGGGGGTGCTTTGAACTTTTTATTTTTTTTAAACATTAAAACTTTTTTTTTTTTACTTTAACTTTGAGTCCCGTAGGGCGATTCAACACTAGGGGGCTCGATCATTTCTACAGCCTAAGACATTATATGTACAATGCATTAGGGTGTACAAAGATGGCAGTTTCCCCACTTCCTGCTTGGGCCGGAAGTGGGAAATTGAAAATATGGCAGCGATGGAAGCTGCAATGTTCAGCGATCGGGACACAGCGATCTCACCGCTGATGTCCCAATCGCAGTGAGGAACAGTTTTACACCCCCTGCGCTGTAACCACCCAATGCTAGTTAGCTGCAGTTAGCCGCTAACACCCGGCGGCTATGTAGCTGGATCTCTCTGCGATCCCGCTACAAAGCTGCTTACCGGCATCAGGACGTATCTATATGTCCCATGTTGGTAAGGGATTAAATAGGGTGTCTGCTGCGTCTTTTGGATCAAAAATTCACATGTTAATTCTTTGAATGGATCCGAAAGACGCATCAGAAAGATGCAAGTAATCACACATCGGCGATCACTCGTCTGAACACCAATGTGTGTTTTACATTGAAAGCAATATAATATTACACTGCACATTGTTAGATGCGTGTTTGGGTCAGTTTAGGGTCTGAAACACGAATCCAAACACGCATCTAAAAACGTATGTAAACACGGATTCAACACGCCGTGTGAACATACCCTTAATGACTCCAGCCCAAACTTTAGGCTTTTCTAGCAAAGGAGTATCTCCAGCCAAACCTCAGCATAGGGATGAATCACATACTCTAAGGGTGACATGTATGAACAGGGCGGTGCCAGTCTTCTGGCGTGATTTGCACAAAAATTTTGCACATTTTTGAATGTGTCTCCACAGAATGTGGCACAAAAGTGTGGGACTAATCCATGCCAATTTCAAACTGGTGAGACAAGTTTTGACATGTTTTTGTCTCACAGCGGACACATTTATAAAATGCTGTAAGACACTTTCCTGCATACTGACAAATGTTAATCTACTGAGAAGTACGTCTGTCTCATCTGCCCCAGTTTCATACATGTCGCCCTCACTGTTTGAAGGGGTTTTCCATTCTATTAAAAAAAAAAAAAAAGCAGTTTGCTAGTTGGAGGGGTTAAAAATTAAAAAAAATAAAAATAAATTCAACTTTGAAACCCACTTCACTCCAGCCCAGTCACTGCTTATGGTGCTCCCTATTGAAGACAGTACGTGCTGTTCATACTGAAAGAGACCACTAAAACCAGTGAATGGCAGCCGGGTTATGTGGACGATGAGTGAGATGACATCAGGAGGGAGTAGCCGGAGCTGCGGCAATGCTGGAACGGAGTGGGTTTAAAGGTAAGTTTTTGGTTTTTTTTGTCTACTCACTACTAACACCAGGTAAGCTGACAAAGGTACAGGTGGACATGAAGAAGCCACTCTATGGCACCTCTTTCCCCTCCTCAGCCCAGCTGGAATTTGCCAGAATTCAAAAATGGGCAGCTTGGCTCTGCTCTGTGGTTAAAGGACAATCTAGTTAAAGTAGCTAAAAATCCTTGGCATTGGCCATTCACATATAAATTTGATTTGTCATTTAATGCCTTATATTAGCACCTTATCTAAGTGGTTCACTCACAGTTAAAGGGTTATCTCACTACAAGAATTGCATTTTATGTTAAAAATCTTGCAAAAACAAATCACTTTGCAATATATGTCCATTAACAGTGTCCTACCTATTCCTAGATATTGTATGGGCTGCATCAGCTCCTCAGGTCGCTATAGCTACAGACCTGTTCAGTCTCTCATGATAGGCTGCCAGCACTGGTCGCTATAGCTACAGACCTGGCTTCTACTGCAGCTTAATAAACACGCCCTTGAATTCAAAATGAAACCAAGAAAACAGGACTGAGGTAAGATGAATCAATGTAGTGAGACAAACCCTTTAAAAAATAATGACTGTAGTGTCTTGAACTTCAGGCAGCATGTGTGACAAATCCAGAGCTCCAAGCAATAATACATTGATAATAATAGTTGGAAACAAATTGCAATAAATGTTCTCGGTACTGTGTCTCTGTGGTCACATTATCTGTGGACGTTCATGAACCAGTGTATACTGTGCTTGTAGTATAGTACTGATGTTTTCTGTGTTTCTTATTTTAGGCGGTGAGAGAGATTCACTAGACTTCAGCAGACAGGTGAGTCGCTGCTTCTTGGTTTGTCATGCATTTATTTCATAGGCAGGTGTTCAAATGGGTGAAGTCAAGTGTCCCATGACGATGGATGGAGCTGGCCAGCAACAATGTAGCTGGAATGTAGCAATTCACTGATAAAACTCTAGATGCCAATGACCGTTCAGTGAAGGAGAGAGAATGTTTTGCTGCACTGAAGGAGTTGCTAGATATTGGGAAACACTACCTTTTATAAATCAATGCAAGAACCTCTTTCTAATGTCTCTTTTTCATTCAACCCTGCACATGTTAACCAGTGGTTTAATTAAGTGGGATAAGTAATACCTTATAGAGGCTAAGATTGTGTTTAGTACAGACTCTTAAAGGGGTTGTCTCACTACAAGGATTGCATTTTATGTTAAAGATCTTGCAAAAACAAGTCACTTTGTAATATGTGTCCATTAACAGTGTCCTAACTATTCCTAGATATCCCCTCTTGTATGGGCTGCAACAGCTCCTCAGGTCGCTATAGCTACAGACCTGTTTGATCTCTCCTGATAGGCTGCCTAGCGCTGGTCGCTATAGCTACAGACCTGGCTTCTACTGCAGCCTAGTAGAAGCCAGTAAACACACCCCTGAATTCAAAGTGAAGCCAAGAAAACCGGACTGAGGTGAGATGAATCAATGTAGTGAGACAACCCCTTTAACTAGCAGTCTGCATCATCAGGGCATAGTAAGAGTCATCTTTATTAATATAGTACCCGCACATTCTGCTGCACTGTATATTTCAGAGAGTACATAAGCAATAAGGAGTAAGGGTATTTTTATATGTAAGATGAAAATCAGATCTGACGCATAAATCCAAGGATGACAATATGCATTCTGCACCTCCCTTGATCCGCACAAAGAGGAGCTGGGGATCAAAAAAATATTTTTTTTGGGTGCCTAGAAATTTTGATCTTATTCTGGGTATTTGAGCGCTGCTGAGTCCAAAAATCCCATCCATTTTATTCTAGCATCTCTAATATATGACATGTTGATTACGTTTCTGCATTGTTCTTGTGATTAATTTCTTCATAATACGTTGTGCATGTGTTCTTTAAATGTTCTAAAATGTATGTCTTTTCTGTTTCACATAAATTTCCAACATTTTTCTAGCACAATATTGAGTGACCATTACTTTCAGCAGCATATACTTGTAAGGTGGCAATGCCAGATATCCAAAACTAGAGCTGATGGGAGAAAACCGGTCCCAACTTTCCCTAGTTTAGTCATTACTTACTAACCACAGATTAAAATCTGCAAAGAAAATTTAAAGTGCATGTGCACAGAGTTGCCTCCACTTGCATTGGAAGTGGATTATTTTCAGATTTAAAACTGTATTAAACCTGTGTAAACATAACCTAAAAAACTCAGGAGCACATGTATGAAAACTGCCACATACTAGACAGTACGACTGTCTAGTATGTGGCATTCGTAAGTATGTATTAGAGTTTCTCACAACACTTTATAAATATCTCCCATTGTTAGACACGTGTGTGCACCAAAAAGTGGCATATAAATGTGTATGCGCCAAACTTAGTTTCAGCCTTGCCACTATGAAATTGGCCTGTTTTTTTTACGACAGTTTTGTACCACATTTTGTTGTCACACATTCATAAATGTGTCTCATCGTACGAACCATAAAATTGATGCATACAAAAGTGTCAGGGCTGACACAGCATGTGCCAGATTTTGATGTAGAACAGTTCAGACATCTGTCGGACAGGGCTAAAACAGTTTTTTTGGCTCAAAGGATGCCAGCTCCATTCACACATATAGCCCTAAATGCTTTAAACAAGAGGAGTGAGGGCCTTACCTGCAAAATCTTACGATCTGTGTGGAAAGAGAGATGATACAAGAGATCCTTCTATGTGAGAATTTTTTAATGTTCAGCATTGCACCTCTCCAGATACAACACCACTTGGAACCTTTATACCACCAATAGAAACTTGAATCAATACTTCTCTGTCCTTCTTTCTTCATTAAAGGGGTTGTCTCACTACATTGCTTCATATCACCTCCGTCCTGTTTTCAGTTTCTTTTTTGAATTCAGGAGTGTGTTTACTGGCTTCTACTGTCCTGCAGTGATGAACTGCTGAGTGTCACGGTTGGAGGTAGTGGATCCTCTGGACCACCGCAAGCGATGGCGTAAGCCACGCCAGGGAGCGGAATCTAAGTAGGTCCCGGTTTTCACCAGAGCCCGCCGCAAAGCGGGATGGACTTGCTGCGGCGGGAGTCTACCAGGTCGCTACCCCTGACGTGACTTGCTTGCGGAGGCAGCCGAGGTGTAGCGTGGTACAAAATCGGAAGGCAGGCTCGTAGTCGGGGACAGGCAGAAGGTCAGGACAGGCGGCAATGGTTCGTGGTCGTGGACAGGCAGGAAGGTCAGGGCAGGCGGCAAGATTCGTGGTCAAGGGACGGAGGCAAACGGTACGGTACACGGCTAATCAGAACAAGGCTTCAGGAATGCTTTCTCTATAGGCAAAGGGCACTAAAGATCCGGCGAGGTTACTAGGAAGAGGCAGGCTTAAATAGGTGCAGCGACCGGCAATAGCCAATTACCGGTGCACTGGCCCTTTAAATTTACACTGCCGATGTGTGCGCGCCCTAGTGAGCGGGACCACACGCGTCGAGGGACAGAGACAGCCGGAACAGGAGCGTGGCCTGGTAAGT
Source organism: Phyllomedusa bahiana (assembly GCA_025379985.1). Lineage (NCBI taxonomy): Eukaryota > Metazoa > Chordata > Amphibia > Anura > Hylidae > Phyllomedusa > Phyllomedusa bahiana. The sequence goes on from JAODAL010016990.1 coordinate 51,549, forward strand.
GAGACTAGGTACCTGCAGGGGGACGAGCGCGCCCGCGACCCGACGTGCGGGACTTGGCGCCGCTCAGCAGCGGGGCACGGATGCATCCATGACACTGAGGACACCAGGTCCTAAAGTGACCAGCGCTGACAGCCTATCAGGAGAGATCAAAAATTAATTAGGCTGTGCAAATCCATATATTTTGAAAAACGTAAGCATAGGTGCACACTGGCAAGTCAATAGCACACATCTAATACAAATATCAGTGGCACACTAAAAACTAAGTAAAACATCAAGGTATATAGGAATTTTGGAAATGCATTAGTGCTAAGGAAAATATGAAAACCTGGGATTCTTAGTTTACAGTTTTTGATCAAAAATTTTTTACCCCCACCTCCCAATAGCGTCAAGGGGATCCCAGTACAGGTGAGTCCCTAACACTAACATGTTACCTCACTAGGAGTCCATTCAGACTACAACATCTCAGGGAGTGATAGGAACTTGCTACTGAATTACCCTGCACTGGTTTAAAAGAGGTAAGGAGAGTGCAGCAAGCCAATGAGGTTGCCATTCCTCAAATAGACTACAAAAATTAATTAGGCTGTGCACATCCATATATTTTGAAAAACGTAAGCATAGGTGGACACTGGCAAGGCAATAGCATACATCTAAGGCGTTTCACAGCTTATCCCGACGATTTGTGGCCGTATACTACAAAATCCGCCGTGAATAAAACATCAAGGGGCGGGACGGGGGCAAGGCCGGAGCGCGGCGGGGGCGCCGCTCCCCGGCCCCATAGACTTGCATTATCCACGGCGCGTATTGCGCCTGGATAATGTGCATGTCACTTTCTCCCCGCCCGGCGGATTCGCCGAGCGGGGAGGAGCGACGGAATCCACTGTTCTCTATGAGAGCAGTGGATTACCGTAATGACAGGGACGGATTGGCGCCGTACTGCAGCGCAAATCCGGCGCGGAGTACGGCGCCAATCCGTGCCCAAATAAGCCGTGTGAACGAGGCCTAATACAAATATCAGTGGCACACTAAAAACTAAGTAAAACATCAAGGTATATAGGAATTTTGGAAATGCATTAGTGCTAAGGAAAATCTGAAAACCTGGGATTCTTAGTTTACAGTTTTTGATCAAAAATTGTTTAAGTTCACTTCCCAATAGCATCAAGGGGATCCCAGTACAGGTGAGTCCCTAACACTAACATGTTACCTCACTAGGAGTCCATTCAGACTACAACATCTCAGGGAGTGATAGGAACTTGCTACTGAATTACCCTGCACTGGTTTAAAAGAGATAGTCGGAGTGCAGCAAGCCAATGAGGTTGCCATTCCTCAAATAGACTACAAAAATTAATTAGGCTATGCACATCCATATATTTTGAAAAACGTAAGCATAGGTGCACACTGGCAAGGCAAAAGCATACATCTAATACAAAAATCAGTGGCAAACTAAAAACTAAGTAGAACATCAAGGTATATAGGAATTTTGGAAATGCATTACTGCTAAGGAAAATATGAAAACCTGGGATTCTTAGTTTACAGTTTTTGATCAAAAATTGTTTAAGCTCACCTCCCAACGGATGCATCCATGACACTGAGGACACCAGGTCCTAAAGTGACCAGCGCTGACAGCCTATCAGGAGAGATCAACCAGATCTGTAGCTATAGCGACCTGAGGAGCTGATGCAGCCCATACAAGAGGGGATATCTAGCAATAGATAGGACACTGTTAATGGACATATATTGCAAAGTGACTTGTTTTCGCAAGATCTTTAACATAAAAGCGATCCTTGTAGTGAGACAACCATTTTAAGCAAATTAAAAAGTGCATCTAAAGTAAATATATGGCATCAGATTTTCTATGATATAACAATATTTAGCCCCATTCACATCACGTTTTGGCAGCTTGCTTGTGCTATCCCTCGAGATACCCTAAAAATGTTTCCGGATGAATACCACAGTGGCACCAACCGGCCAATGACATCTATAGGGTAAATCTAATTCTAAATGGACTAAGTTTGCTCTACTTAACAAACAATTTTGTGTGCAGTCCAGAAACCAGATGCATTTTCTTAACTAATTTGAACTGCATTTGCCCTATAGAAGTCAATAGCTGGCACGTTGTCACTGTGTTATCCTTCAGGATACATGTTTATGGTATCCCGGCAGATACCATAGATGGGCTACCAAAAAGCGATGTGAATTGGGCCTTAGAGCATTTTTTAGAGCTCTGTGCTGTCCACTGTTAATAATCTTGGATTTTAAACTGCGTTTACAAATGGGTGTTTTTATTCCTCCAAATAATGGGGTGGGCCCGTACACAGCTTTATACTGTCAGCACTGACTGGACAATGTCATTGTGTAGGGACACAACCCCAACTGGTAACACCCAGTTGTCTATTTATTCATGTATTTTAAGAAGGAATAACAGAACAGCACACAATGAAGAGGTCTGAAAAAAGGCTGAGAAATTGTTATTTCATGGGCAATGAACATGTATTTACTAAAACAAGCCAAGAGATATGACAGGTGCTTTATTAAGAAACTTGAAACTCACTTCAGTATTATAAACTGGATTAAGGTTTCCTGCAGCTGTTACAATACTGCCTCCCCTAAACAATGGCGCAAAGCTCATTGGTTTTTTTCGACTCTTCAATTTAAATTTAAACGTTAAAATTGCAACACCAAAAAGGAAAAGTCTTAAAACAGTGTAAATCTGAGAATCAATCTGATGTGTAAATGAAATGCAAATGATACAGAAAATGAAGACAAAATATTCAAAACATCTCTATTTATTCAGTTTTGAGAATGAACGCCACGTGCAGAAGTACACGCACATACATAGCTTGGCATGTTATTAGTGTAGGTTATTAATGGTTGCTTAAGGAATGTTATGCCACACTGAATGCACTCAGGCAACCCATCAAGATTGGCTGCTGGCAGCTTCTTTTGCAATTACCAACAAATGATGTCCCAGTTGTGCTCGATGGTCGGAGACACTGCATGCCATGGTAGCACGTTTAGGCCAAATAGGCTGCTCCCAGTAACACAAACAACATGTGGGCTGGCGTGGTACTATTGAAAAACGGCTCCTAGGAGACTTGAGAAATGTCAGTTCAACTGGTTACAAACCCAAATCAATGTAACCCTGAGCTGCTAGTGTACCTGAAATAAAACTATTCCCAGATCAGTTCCCTTTTAAAGGTCTCTTCATGGTGTTGCCCATGTGGTCTCAAGAACAATCTACATCTATTGTTTCATACAAAACAAAAGTGGAATCATCATTGAAGATGATAAACCTTAATTTCAGCCACCATTGCTGTCTTGCTGTGCACCATGATAGCATTAGAGAGCCAAGGTGTGAGGTCAATGGAATGTGCTGTTGAAAGTGCTATGATTAAGAACCATCTTGGTGTTTGAAATGCGTAAGTGTTATGTTCTCATGTTTTTTGTGTTTTTTTTTATGGAGAAAATGAAGTAGATGTTGGATTTTATTGAATGTCTTACCTTGCTGCTTTCCGAAATCTTTTGCTATGTGAGCTGTTGACGGCGGGAGGTTCGCCGACTCTGCCGGGGTGGCGGGGGTGACCCCCGTTAGCGGGAACCCCCCGCCAAAAGCGGGAGAGTTGGCATGTATGTAAATAAGCCTCCATGGGGGCCCCCAAATCGGCAGGCGGGGTTTTGGTAGGCTATAGAGGGACCATATAGCTAAGCAGGGTTTAGGTAGACTATAAGGGGCCCCATATAGGCAGGCAGAGTTTAGGTAGGCTATAGGGGGCCCATGAAGGTAGGCAAGGTTTAGGCAGGCTATAGGGCGACCATATAGGTAGGCAGGGTTTACGTATGCTATAGGGGGCCATCTAGGTAGCTAGGCAAGGTTTAGGTAGGCTATAGGGGCCCACATAGGCAGACAGGGTTTAGGTAGGCAGGAAGGGTTTAGGTAGGCTATAGGGGCCCCATATAGGAAAGCAGGGTTTAGGTAGGCTGTAGGGGCCCAATATAGACAGGCAGGGTTTAGGTAGGCTATAGGGACCTGTATAGGTAGGCAGGCAGGATTTAGGCAGGCTTTAGGGGCCATATAGGCAGGCAGGATTTAGGTAGGCTATAGGGGCCCATATAGGTAGGTAGGCACGGTTTAGGTAGGGTATATGTGCACCATATAGGCAGGCAGGGTTCAGGTATGCTATAGGGACCATATAGGTAGGTAGGGTTTAGGCTCCATTAGTGTAAAAGGAAGTGTATAAGAAAGAAATAACTTACTCACCTGACCATGATCCCTTGATGCAAGCACCCGGACAGTCTCTGTGCTCGGCGTGATGATATGAAGCCATTGCGCTGTCCGTATCAACAGCTGGTAAGTGTAAGGCCTTTTTATTGAGGCATCTGAATGCCACATCTGAATAGTTATTGTTGATAAATAACCTACCCCTAATCTAATAACTAACAGATCTGCCATTCAGGAGTCTATGAGAGATCATTTTGAGAATAGTAATGGCCATTGCTTTCTGTTTGCTCTTTTTGAAAACAGCGGCATAAACACATACAGGTCGGAAACAGAGACCTATGAGAGGAGGAAAGCTTAAAGGGGTTCTCCACTTCATATTGTTTTTGTTTATTATTTAGATCATAGGAAGTCATACAATTTTTTAATATAAATGTTTTTAAAATTCTGCTGCTTTACCTCTTTAACACAAGTGCAGCAGGCCACTATTTAGAAATTTAAAAAAAAAGGTACAGATCACATTTCTGTACATAGTGATGACTCCTGCAGCGCAACTGTAAGGACTAAATGTGGTGTCAGTCATGTGACCTCCTGACCAGGGCAGTTCCTAGGCTAAATTTCACTCAGGGTGAGGTGAAGAAATTTCGCCTCCCTCCCCCCGGTAACATATTGCGCCACTATGCGACACATTGCATCACCATAAACCAAAGCCAAAATATACAAAAAGCTTTACCACAATGTGCTATGTATAAAACTACTAAATAATAGTCATACAGTTAGCAAATAACACCACCCGCTACAGCAACCAGAATCCCAAGACCACTAAGACCACATAACACCAACACACAGTGACCGAACAATACCACCACACCATGACCACATATCACCACAATATAGTGACTGAATAATACAAACTGACAATTACTGAATACAAACCATTATACTTCAACCAATATTCCCGGCATACAGTGACCATACAGTAGTGGATACCAGCTGTACACAGGCTCTACAGACATATAAATGATTACAGTAAAGTTATATCTAGTGACTCACAGGAGACGTCTCTGAAGAGTTGGTCTCTTTCTCTTCTTCTTATTTTCCATCTGTCCCAGATGCCATGATGACTACTTACGACTCTTCACTGTAAAATTTACAAAACAAATATCTTAAGACTCCTCCCTTTATCAGCACTTCTCTACCAATTCCTATCTCTATACAAACTCCCCATCTATAGCACCTCATATGGTAGCCATGTAATATGCCCCCTGTAGCCAGGTAGTAGCCCCTTCTAGCCAGGTAGTAGCCCCCCTGTAGCCAGTTGATGCCCCCCTGTAGCCAGTGATACCCAATGTAGCCAGTGATGCCCCCCTGTAGCCAGTGATGCCCCCCTGTAGCCAGTAGATGCCCCCCCTGTAGCCAGGTGATGCCCCTCTGGCCAGTAGATGCCCCCTTGTAGCCAGTGATGCCTGCTGTAGCCAGTAGATGTCCCCCTGTAGCCAGTAGATGCCCCCCTGTAGCCAGTAGATGCCCCTGTGGCCAGTGATGCCCCTGTAGCCAGGTGATGCCCCCCTGTAGCTAGTGATGCTCCCTGTAGCCAGTGGTGCCCCCCCTGTAGCCAGTAGTGCCCCACCCTGTAGCCAGTAGTGCCCCCCCTGTAGCCAGTAGATACCCCCCTGTAGCCAATAGATGCCCTCTTGTAGCCAGTAGATGCCCCCCTGTAGCCAGTAATTCCCCCTGTAGCCAGTGATGCCCCCTGTAGCCAGTGGTGCCCCCTGTAGCTGGTAGATGCCCCCTTGTAACCAGTGATGCCCCCCTCCATAGCCAATAGTGCCCCTTGTAGCCAGTAGATGCCCCCCTTGTAGCCAGTGATGTCTCCCCTGTAGCCAGTGATGCCCCTGTAGCCAGTGATGCCCCTGTAACTAATTATAAAATAACAAAAAAAGTACTCGCCTCGGTTCGCGCGTCCCACTCAGGAGCTGCTGAGCGGTGTAAGCAGCGTGACGTCACCACGCCACTTACGCTGCACTCAGCTCCCAGGGATCTTCCACGGCCGGCAGAGCTGCCGACCGAGGAGACCCAGCGTTGCAGGGGCTGTGATGAAAGCTGTGCGCCCCCTGCGACGCTGATACATACAGGGGAGGAAACAGGAGGGGAACGATCCGTCCTGTCTCCTCCCTGCAGCAGCAGCTGTTGGCTCTGCGCGACTGTTATAAAACAGCCGCGCAGAGTCAGGGGCGAACCTCCGGGCGGGCGGTCGCAGCGCCCCACTCGGGTGAGTGGAGCCTCGGCGCCCCTAGGAACGGCTCTGCTCTTGACATTTGGTTATATGACATTTATAGCGTAACTGCATAGGAATAATGGTGGAATAATAAGAAGAATTATTACTATTATTAATATTATTATGTTTATTATTAGGTTTATTCCAGTAACTTCTTTACTATGTGAATTTATTTGTATAACTGCTGTCTCTCTAGCTGATGTCATGTTGTTGTTGCTGTATGTGTCAGTGGCCTCTCCATAGACACTGACCGACATAAGACGCTAGAGGTGGTAATGATGGAGAAGTTCTGCTCCTCCATACACTACTGTTACCTGGATACCAGGGTCACATGACCTGTGTGGTGGTCACATGATAGGATGCTGCTGGAGGTAGTAATACTGGAGAAGTTCTGCTCCTCCATACACTACTGTTACCTGGATGACAAGGTCACATGGCCTGTGTGGTGGTCACATGATAAGACGCTGCTGGAGGTAGTAATACTGGAGAAGTTCTGCTCCTCCATACACTATTGTCACCTGGATACCAGGGTCACATGACCTTTGTCGTGGTCATGTGATAAGATGCTGCTGGAGGTAGTAATACTGGAGAAGTTCTGTTCCTACATACACTACTGTTACCTGGATACAGGTCACATGGCCTGTGTGTGGTCCATGAAAGATTCCTGGCAGCCATTAAATGGAGAAGTTCTGTAGCCATAATATTTTGGATACCAGGGTCACATGACCTTTGTCGTGGTCATGTGATAAGATGCTGCTGGAGGTAGTAATACTGGAGAAGTTCTGTTCCTACATACACTACTGTTACCTGGATACCAGGGTCACATGACTGTTTTGTCCATAAAGTTATTCCATGGCAGCCATTACAATGGAGAAGAATGTAGCCTATATATTTTTTTATTTCTAGGTAAGGGGCCAACTGCATTGCAATAAAAGGATAAGAACTTTTAATACATGTATATCAGAAAATTGTGTGATTCCCAATTATGCACATAATATGTTTATGTATTATAAAGACATTATAACGTAGACAACGGATAAATATTTACTGGGGATTTCTGTTCCCATCCACTCTAGGTGGAAATGCAATGCAAAATATGCTACTAAGAATGAAAAATAAAATGACAACAGAGGATAATTATTATTGTGGTTGACTTCTGTGTGTTCATATTAATTTATTTTCCTTATGCACTTTGTTCTTTTATTTAGCCTAGTGCAGCATATCATCCTCATTAGGTGAACACACCTTTTTTTTTTAAATGTTTTTGGAGTATAATTTGCATAGCCAGTCCAAACCTTTGAAAATAGTTTTCATGAAAGTAGTCACAAGCTTGAACATGTTCAGTGCCATGTGAGTTCTGTGGTTGACACACTTATGAGCAACCTACTATATTATTTTTTACAATAAACCGCGAATGCAATACAGTACATATGGAAAAGATATAAAGTAATGTCACCAGTTGTCCAGTTACATTAGATGTTTTCATCTGTTGTGCCATTAACTTTAATATAATTTGAAACAACCCAAAAAAGACTGCTGAACAAAGCACCAGAGAAGAATTCACCTGATAGGTGTGAACAGAGAACAAGGCAAGAGGCAGCAGTGCTAGGGTGAGGATTACAACCCCCAGTGAAGGAATGAATCATCAAAACAGCCAATAGTTGCATATGATTCTATAATTAATATTGATTTTATAATTATTATTGAGCATGCAGTTACCAAGAGATTTATTTGTCAGTGCTTAATAGGAAGGTAAAAGGGGTTTTCCTGTAAGGTGCTGGTTAGGATTTTACCTTTAAAGACACAGCTGCAGACTAAATTAGTAAAATTAAAGGGATTTCATGTTATTTTCTTCCAATGACAATGGTACAAAGCACTTGTTGATTAGAATTTGCATTAAGGACACAACAAGCTGGCTGATTACAGTTCATTTTAGGTGGTGCTATGCACTTAATAGTTGCTGGAAACCCCAGTGGTGCAAAACACTAGTCCTCTTAAATCAACTTCAACTCTAAGGCTAGGTTCACACGGTGTATTTGCAGGGCGTAATTACACCTCGCAATTACGCCGTGTGACCGGGGGCGGGAGCGGGGGACTGAGCAGGGGGCCGGCACTTCAGCGGCCCATAGACATGAATTGCTAGCGGCGCGTATTTGCGGCTAGTAATTCACATGTCAATTATCTCCCCGCCTGGCGGCTTCGCCGGGCGGGGAGAGGAGACGTAATCCATAGTTCTCTATGAGAACTGTGAATTACCGTAATGAATGGGCCGTTTTCGGCCCGTAATAGGCGCACTCCGGTGCATAATTACGGACCGAAATACGGCCCATTTTAAGCCGTGTGAACATGGCCTAAGGAGGTTAGTGTTAGCATCTCAAAAAGGTTTCTTTCACATAGACCTCAACTTTGTCACAGCTAAACATGAACTATAAATACAACTTCTAAGCATGACCAGAATACCTAACAAGAGGAGGGTCACAGTCCACATCCATCTCTATCCCTGAGGGTTCTTAAACCCATCTTAAAGTGGTTTTCTTACTACATTGATTAGCTTTTAACATGTAGAGAAAGGTAAATGAAGACTATTAAAAAATAAGCTTATATTGCTGTTAAGATATTCTTTGGTCAGCTGATAAAGAAGATTTTATCCCCTCTAAGGCTATGTTCACACGGCTTAATTGCGGGACTTAATTACGCCCCGCAATTACGCCGTGTGGATGGGGGTGGCAGGGGCAGGGAGCGGGGGAGTGAGCGGGGGGGCCGGCACTTCGCCAGCCCATAGACTATCACTGCTAGCGGCGCGTATACGCCGCTAGAAAGTGACATGTCAATTATCTCCCCGCTCGGCGGATTCGCCAGGCGGGGAGAGGAGAAGTAATCCATAGTTCTCTATGACAACTGTGAATTACCGTAATGAATGGGCCGTTTTCGGCCCGTAATTGGCGCACTTCGGCGCGTAACTACGGACCGAAATACGGCCCATTATAAGCCGTGTGAACATGCCTTTAGAGCACACATGTTTTTCTGGTTACCAACCACCTCTCCCCACCTCTTTCTGATCTCGCTTACCTCTTATTGCCAGGGGTGTCAAACTACCGGCCCTCCAGCTGTTGGGAAACTACAACTCCCATCATGCCCACTGTTATAGATTATACAAATGCATGATGGGAGTTGTAGTTTCCCAACAGCTGGAGGGCTGGCAGTTTGACACTGTGCTTTAAGCTGCCTCAGTCAATCAGATTGACCATGGTGAGTCACTCCCCGCAGAGTCTAATTTCTAGCAAAGGAGTTTATTTACCTGACTAAATGAAAATCTTTCACTCTTTAGAGCTCTGTAGCCTTGTGTACTACACTTTATAAATATCATACAGTCATGTCACTGTAACAGGAATAGTTAGGAATAGCAGGGCTGATGTATCAATTACTGCTCTAGACCCACCCACAGAAGAATAGGAAGTATGAGTGCAAAGCTGGCTGTTGCTCTGTGAAGCTGCATGGTGAGACAACCCCTTTGAACTCCTGTTTAGTCTATTTGTGTCCCAGAACTGAGCAATCCAGGCCATGTTATAGGAGCACACAAACTCCCACTATTTGCTGACCACAAATTCTTCTTCTGGCTGATATCTAACAAAGCCCTTTCCAGTCCCATCTATAGTTTTTAACTTTGGCTACCCAAGTAAAAACCTAGACAGCCCATTCCGCTTTAAGAGCAGCCCATACCGAGCTCTGCAAGCTATCCCTTCTTACAGATAGACCATCCCAGCCCACTACTCTAAAATGGCAATGATTTTTTCAGTTAGCTTAGTGTCCACTACCCACTGACATTCTCCAGACATTCCTTAGAGATACTACTACAGCACCCCTAGTTTATCCACATGCTCCTTATCACTCCTCCACCCTCCAGGCCACTGTCTCTATCGCACTGAACAAGCTCACTATGGCCTTCAGCCCATCTAAACTTCCCTAATGGACAGGTTCTTCCGACCTCCCATCAACCATTCCCATGGAGGACAGACAGCTAACTGTTGCATAGGCCAACAGCAAGCTTCTCAGAGACCTAACCACCACAGTCTAACTCCCCTCAGTGCTAGAACCACTCTCCACAGCTCACTGTCCCTCCCTTATTGGCTGCAGAGCACTGAAGTCATATTACACTGTACATTGGATCAGAGTTTCCATAGAAGTAATATGTGCTAACCTACAGCAAGGCTCGAGTTCTTGCCATATCTAGAGATTGTCTTTTCAAAATAGACGTATGAGTGCTGCCAGCATTGCTGCAGAGGTTAAAGGGGTGAAGGGTCAGTGGTGAGATCATAGGCCGTACACTGCATCAAATCTTCAAACAGAAGGAGTAGGAGTGCAAGGTCTCTAAGGCCATGTCCACACGGCTTATTTGGGCGCGGATTGGAGCCGTACTGAACGCCGTATTTGCGCTGCAGTACGGCTCCAATCTGTCCCAGTAACTACGGTAATCCATAGTTCTCATAGAGAACTATGGATTCCGTCTCTCCTCCCCGCTCAGCGAATCCGTCGGGCGGGGAGAAAGTGACATGTCAATTATTTACGGCGTGTACGCGCCATAGATAATGGTAGTCTATGTGGCCGGCGAGCTGCCGGCCCCTCGCCCCGCCCCCGCCCCGCTGCACGGCTACCGGCGTAATTGCGGGCTGAAATCCGTCCCCGCAATTACGCCGGCAATAAGCCGTGTGAATCAGGCCTTACATCCACCAGCTCCGTAATGTCGTCATGGAGGAGTGGAAGAGGATTCCAGTGGCTGTACACTGTGAAGCTCTAATGAACTCCGTTCCCAAGAGAGTTAAGACAGTGCTGGAAAATAATGGTGGCCACACAAAAAATTGACGCTTTGGACACAATTTGTCCATTTTTACTGAGGGGTGTACACAGTGGTTTAGGTATTGATGTGTGTCTATTGAGTTATTTTGAGTACACACCAAATTTGCACTGTTATACAAGCTGCACGCTGACTACTTTACGTTGTATCAAAGTGTCATATCTTCAGTGTTGTCCCATGAAAAGATATAGTACAATATTTACAAAAATGCTAGGGGTGTGGCCACTTTTGTGAGAGACTTTATATAGTCTACAGATGGTCATCAACTGGTTAACTTCTAGTTTCACAGTACTTTGCATATATTTCTCAGTTACTCTGTTCTTTCTACTCATTTCTAATTGTTGTACTCCTTTGTTCTCTTAGTGCATGCTATATTCTAGGAACAGTGCTCGGCACCCTGACAGACCCCTGTGTGTAAAAACAGAACCAAGGATGATAGTGTGAACCAGGCCTTAAACCCAAGTTCTTTTACTAAGAGCACACGTCATGCAACCTTTCTCTACAACGTATCTTCATTATTTGCTTGTTTTGGCTCAGTGTCTTTCCTGAAACTTCTCAATTATAAGGAAATATAAAGGCTGAAGAGGGAATTTAGTTCACCGAGCTGAGTCCTGTCCTATTTCCTTGGGGAAATTGGTGGAGAACATTTGGCATAGTCTGGCTTGTTAGTAAACAGTTTAGAACAGAGTCTTAACCTCTTCTGTGCATCAAGAGGCCATCTGCATCCCTACAACACAACCAGCATTTAGGAATCACAAAAAAAACTTTTCTCTATATCTTTAAACATGTTTATTAGAAAAGCATGAGCAGGTATACAAACAGTACTATAACTATAAGTAAGAAAACAAAAAGCCCATAACATAGGGCTAAATGAAAGAACAACGAAACTCATTACAAAACAAGGTTGCATATTCCAAATTAAGGTGCCGACAACATACAAGAGTGTAGGTCAATCATAAGCAAATCCATTAGATGTAAAGGGAACATTAAAAACCAGGTACATAGTGTCTTGATGAGAGCCAATCTGACCATAAGGGTGCTTTCACACGGTGCGGTTTTGGTGCATTTTTTTGGATGCGTTTTTTGTGCAACAATGTATAGCACTAATTGTTGTGCCTTCCTGCACAAAAAAAGCATCAAAAATGCACCAAAACTGCACCGTGTGAAAGCACCCTAAGGAGCCTTTTTTGTTACAGAGGGGAGGAGGGTCTATTAGTCGAAGTTCACACAAGCAGTTAAAGTTAACACGCCTAACTCTGAAAGGCCAATATTTAGTATAGCTAACTCCGGGTCAATTATGAATTGAAAGTTCGTAACTTGAGTCAGGAGTTTAGAAACAGAGAGCCAAAGCTTGTTAACCTTAGGGAAACCCCACCAAGCATGAAGCATGGTGCCCTGTTGACCACATTTCTTCCAGCAAAGGTCTGAGTAACCAGCAAACATGAGCTAAACGTACAGGTGGGAGATACCATCTAAGATGGATTTTTTGCATGGTTTCTCTATGGTTTAAGCATTTAGAGAGTTGAGAGGGAATTGTATGGGCCCTTGACCAGCTAATTATAGGAAATTGTCATGCTAACTCCTTTTCCCATTTGATCATTGTAGACTTTTCTCCATATCTATACATTCAAGTGTATGTTTTATAACATGAATTCTATCTACATTTCTAAGGAAAATGTAGAATTTTACATTTATTACTAGTAAAATATGGTCTAATTGTTATCTCAGTTACCAAATACATTTTAGAAGATTATCTTACCTGCTTGATTACAGGTGGTTTCCAGGTTACCAACCACATATCTGCTTTAGCAGCAGTTATTGGATGCACAGGCATAACTAGAACACCACCCTCCAATGACAGGAGCACCTCTGTCATTCATTGCTCTTATCTTTGTTATTGGCGGCTACAGTGAGAGCTTATTAGTCATAGTGCTGTCCTGTCAGCACTGCAGAGTCCGTAGCTGTAGCTTCAGGAGCTGGAGCACAGGGCTTCACATTATTTTGATGCTGCTATGTGTAGTTTTCATAGCAGCACATTCAGGCCTGCAGCTAAGTGACATCACCGCAATGTCGCTGGCCTGAAATGTCAATCAGCAGAGCCTTTATGGCCTACACAGCATGGAAGGGGAAGCAGGAAGTAACAGGCAGTGCATTAATCAGGATCAGGGGAGAGTCTTATCTAGAGATGAACCTCTGCCAAAGGTTTCCTGTAGCTGCAAATAAGGTGCACAATATTGAGGAGGAATTTTGAAAGATTCAGATACAGACCACTATTAAGCGGCCCTAAAGCATGATGCTATCTCCACCATGCTTCACAATTAGGATAAGGTTTTGGTGCTGGTGTGCAGTGTTCTTTTACTTTCTAACATAGCAGTGGGCATTTGTGCTAAAAAGTTAAATTTTGTTCAGCTCATCTCAAGTCTGCATTCCAAAAGGCTTCTGGGAAAATGTTCAGTGAAGCAAACATGGAACTAAGTTGAAGGGTTGAAAAAGAAAATTTGAGCCTTGGAATGGTCAAGTCAGATTTCTGACCTTAATCCTATCCAGTTGTTCTGCTATGACCTGAAGAGGGCACACAAGGCATGCCAGAAGTACTTATGAACTGAAACACATTTGCACAGAGGAATGGTCAAAAACTCCTCCTACACGTATGCAAAACTTATTTCTAGCTACAGGAAAACATTACTGCTAAAGGGGATCTACAGTTTATTCAATTTAACATTTTACTTAATTTTTTTCCCAGTGCGGATGTTTACACAACGCGCTTAATAAAACACAGGAACAGTACAGCTGTTTGTGGAATATTAATTGGATTGTATAATTGGAACTCAAATACCAATTAGATCACATTCTATTAGTAATTAATGCAGACATTCAGGTATTTCCAAAGGGATCCAGATGTGGATGAAGGCCATTCAATGGGGCTAAGCTGTGTCCTGTCTGCCAAAGCAGTTTCCATACAGAAACTGTGAGAAATAAGCAAAATGTCATGTGGATTCCCTTTAACCAAAATGAGATGCATTTTGCATGGAATTTGGTGCAGAGGGCACATGGATTCCATCAACTTTTCTTGTTGGTGGTTTAGCTGTTACCAGTATATAATTATTTTGCCTTTCTGGATAACTTGAGCTGGACTAAGCTTCTGAAGAAACAGAAAACAGTTCTGATTGCAGCATACAAAACGAGAGGCTAGGGGATGATCACATGACTGGGAATCCCTGAGAGTCGAAATCCACGGCACACAATGTTTGAAAGTTGCAAAAAAGTGAACAATTTTAGTAATCAATATATTACAATAAAACTAGGGGGGAGCCCAGAACATTTTTGGATAATTCCATGGTAAGTCTTTATTGGCAAAACATCTGGTAACCTGCTTAAAACAAGAATTGTGACACTTGTGAACCATGGTGCAATATGGTCATTCTTGATCCATTTTCCATTCCATGGAACGGTGGTTGAGGGTCTGAAATTCTATTCCAGGTGTGGAAGCTGAATATATGGTGTATCTTGTGTCAGATGACTAGAGTCCATAGGATGATGATGCTACAATGGTATCCTATTAAGTTTTGGTGTGATAGAGTTTCCCTGCTCCAACCATCTTCTTTAGGCATATAGTATGAACAATTAACGAATTGTGCCTGGGAAACATGCAACGTTTTGGTTGATCCTGAGCCTTTATCAAACAGCAAGCATAATAGATGAATTAATTGGCACCAAAAGCATTTATTCTCTGCCCTGTTAACAAGACAGAGTATGGAGTGACTTTACAAGTCTGGACATTACTATAATAGAGAAAGGTAGTCAATAACTAGAGAAGCTGCTATAAACAAGCAGGAGATAAGAACTGCTCTAACTCTAAAATGAAGCAAAATTGGAACAGCAATGTATTTGGTAATAGTCTATATTTACCTTTACCTACATGTTTATAGCTTATCAATAAAATGACTGTTAGTCATGATAACCTCTCCTCTCTAGTGTCCAAATCCAACCTCACTACCTGTAACCTTGACCCACTGCCATCCTACCTCATCCCGACCTCAGCACTGTTATTTTCCCAGCCCTCACCCATCTTTTCAATCTATCATTAACCTCTGGCATCTTCCCTTCCTCTCTTAAACACGCGACCATCACACCTATCCTTAAGAAACCATCTCTCGACCCCTCCTCACTGTCCAACTATCGCCCCATCTCACTGCTCCCTTTTGCATCCAAACTCCTCGAGCAGCACGTCTATCTTCAGCTGTCCTCCCACCTCTCCTCCAACTCTCTACTTGACCCACTCCAATCAGGCTTCCGACCCAACCACTCCACTGAAACTGCCCTAACCAAGGTCACCAACGACGTAGTAACTGCTAAAGCCTCACGCCACTACTCCATCCTTCTCCTCCTAGACCTGTCCTCTGCCTTTGACACTGTCGACCACTCCATCCTGCTACAAATCCTCTCCTCCCTCGGCATCACGGACCTGGCCCTCTCCTGGATCTCTTCATACCTCTCTGAACGGACATTCAGTGTCTCTCACTCCTGCACCACCTCCTCCTCCCACCCGCTCTCTGTTGGTGTCCCTCAGGGGTCTGTCCTGGGCCCACCCCTCTTCTCTATCTTCACTCTTGGTCTGGGTCAGCTCATAGCCTCGCATGGCTTTAACTACCACCTGTATGCGGATGACACCCAGCTTTATATCTCCGGTCCTGACATTAACTCCCTTCCCTCCCGGATCCCAAAATGCCTATCATCCATTTCCTCCTTCTTCTCCTCCCGTCGCTTAAAACTAAATGTAGATAAAACAGAATTAATCAACTTTCCACCGTCCCTCTCAACCCCTCCACCTGATCTCTCTATCACTGTTAATGGCCACACCCTCTCACCAGCTCCACAAGTCCGCTGCCATGGGATAACAATTGACTCCTCTTTATCCTTCAAACCACAAATCCAAGCCCTCACTCTGCCTGCCGCCTCCACCTGAAAAATATTTCACGCATCCGCCCATTCCTTAACTATGACACTACTAAAACGCTAGTCCACGCCCTCGTCATCTCCCGCCTTGACTACTGCAACATCCTTTTCTGTGGCCTCCCAGCTAGCACCCTCGCTCCCCTCCAATCCATCCTAAACTCTGCTGCCCGTCTGATTCACCTCTCTCCTCGCTACTCCTCTGCCGCCCCACTCTGCCATTGCCTTCACTGGCCGCACATTGGCCAGCGAATTCAGTTCAAATTACTAACCCTGACCTACAAGGCTCTCCATAACCTCTCCCCTGCATACATCTCTGCCCTAATTTCCAGAGACCTCCCCTCACGCACTCTCCGCTCCTCACAGGACCTCCTCCTCTGCTCCCCTCTCATCAGCTCCTCACATAACCGTCTCCAAGACAGCTCCCGTGCTTCACCCACACTCTGGAACTCATTAACCCAAAACATCAGACTCTCCCCAACTTTCACCAGTTTCAAAAGCAACCTGAAAACCCATCTCTTCAGGATAGCCTACAACCCACATTAACCCCACCACCACTACACCGGCCTGCAAGCATGTCTGCCCCACACCTTCTGTCTCTCCCCTTCTTCCTTGTAGATTGTAAGCCTCGCGGGCAGGGTCCTCTTTCCTCTCTGTTTCAGTTACTAGTCATTTTTGTTTCCATTGTACTTGTTCAATATTTGTTATGTATGTAATTCCCCTTAAATGTACAGCGCCCTGGAATTAATGGCGCTCTAAAATAAATAATAATAATAATAATAATAATAATGCTCCTCTAAAGAGCCAATTTTCTTATCACTTAATTTCCCAGTTGCAGCTGCCTCATTGCTGGCCACAGAGAATGAGTTATGGCTACGATTGCGTGGCTATCTTCTACAATCCTTTATGGGACTTCTGAATACAGTCAAGCAAGGGTACTCGGCTGCATTCATCATTCCTACAGAATCTCTGTGGCAAGGAACAAGCCAACCACAAGCTTGAAATAAAGTAATGGAAATAACTTTTTAACCTCTGGGCCCCATAGCTGCTGCTATGGCTATAAGGTTATGGTCACATGGAGTAATTGCGGGGCGCATTTTGCCGTGTATTTGCTCTTCAATACGCCCGGCATGTGCATTGGGAGCTATGAATTATGTCCTCTCCCCCGGCGTTCAATGTGCGCCGCTGATAATGAAAGTGAATAGGGCGGCCAATCCCCCCTCTGCCTGGCCAGCGCGTACTTCTAAAACACACAGCGCATTGTGGCACATACAGTAAGCGCCCCAATATGCCGAGTGGGCATACCTTAAGTACACCCATAGAGAGTTGTCTAGCCCTAGTTTCTGTTACGGCATATATAGATGTGTCCTTACAACTGCCTGTGCATTACAAGTACACAGCACAATGTGCTGGCAAATAGATATATGCCAGTACATAACAGTTAAATAATAAAAATCCCCCTGAAGGAGTAGACATTTTTTTTAAATTAATTAAAAATTTAATTTAAAAAAATGAGTGTCATTAACAACTCACAAGCACAAATTTTTTACAATAGATAAAGTGCATTATATACCGGTCCTAAGAAGTAAAATGAAAGGCCCATACACATATTTGACATCAGGGCTGGTGTAACCTGTACAATAAATGTCTAACATAATTTATGATGATAAGAGCATGCCATAAACTAAACGTTAACAACTAAATCTGTGGCATAATTTCTTTTTTCTCCATTTTTTCCAAAATAAATATAAATTGAACATACGTACCATGAAATAGAAGTAAATTCAAATTCAATAAGTCACAAAAGAAAAAAACAAGGACTTATACCGTCATATTGACTGAAGTAGAAAAATTTTAAGACTGACAGAATGCAAAGACTCAGTCAAAAAAGCTGTTCATATCCTAAAGGCTAACTCCTTAAAGGCCATGTCCCCACTGCACGGGTTTTCGGACGGTTTTTCAGGCGGTTTGCGGTCTTGCAGACTGCCTGAAAAACCGTCAGAAAATGAGCACAATGGGCTTCTATGGAAAACCCGTGCAGCAGTCCCCACTGCATGGGTTTTCCGTCCGGCGGTTTTTCCGCCCACGCTTCGCCCACAAAACATTCTACAAGCGAATCTGTGCTTGTGAATGTGAAGGGGGAGGGCTTTTCTCCGCTCATTGCGGAGAAAAGCTGTCCCCCGCGGCCGTGGGGATGGCCGCAAAACAGCACTAATACCGGTCGGATAAACCTATCGGTATTTGTCCCTTACCGTGTGAACGCACACAAAGAGGTTTTCTCACCATGCTGTTTAACTGAGTCACAGACAGCTCTCTACTCACTCTCGTCAGGGAATGAATAGCATATTTAGCTTCTCCATAACTAGCTGAGACATTATAAAGATTCAAGTGTAGGAGATATAATCTGCAGTAAACAAAGCTAGAAGTGCTCTGAGAAGTGAAAACAATTGCTTTTCTGTACACAAAAGCTAATCTTGTTAGAGATCATGAGTCTTCTCCGAGAGTTTGCTCCATCCATGGTGATGTCACTTCATGCTCTCTGTCTAAATAGCAAGGGAAATATGGACTGTAAGCCAGACACACTTGTGTGCACTCAGAGCAGATAAAATCTCTTTTACCATGACCAATGTAGTATCAAAAGGCTAATGTTTATAGAAAGAGTCTTCATTTACCTATCCCTACAGGTTCAAAGCTAATCTTTGTAGTAAGAGAACCCGTTTCTTTTTATTTCGCATTCATTTTTTCCTCTCTGCCTTTCAAGAGCTGTAACTTTATTTTTCTGTCTACCTACTCTAGATGTGTGAGGCCTTGTTTTTGTGTGATAAGATGTACTTTTTAATGGTACCATTGACTATACGATGTAATGTCCTGGAAAATAAATTTTAAAAAAGGATTTGTGGTATAGAATGTGAAATAATAAAATTCAGTTGCTACATTTGTAGGGGGTTTCATTTTTATGGAGTTCACTGTTTTGTATAAATTACATGCTATCTGTATTCTGCAGGTCAGTACCGTTGCGATGATTCCAAATTTGCAGAGTTTTCGTTATGTTTTAGTAATTTAAGAAAAATGGTAATAATATTTTCCTTTTTTTAAGTTTACACTGCAGCACCATATTCCGTGCCCAATAACTTTTTGGTTTTTCCATATGTGGGCTAAATAAGGGCTTATTTTTGTGGGGTGAAGTGTAGTTTTTATTGGCACCATTTTGGTATACGTGTGATTTTTTTTTTTTTTAATCATTTTTAGTCCTAATTTTGCTGTTGGAATTTCTTTTTCCTACATTTCATTCACTGTCCTGATGAACTCTACCTATATTAAATTTTCATGGTGTCTCGTGTATATTGTGTCTGCCTTTTCTGCTTGCTAAAAATGTAATAGCCACATGTGTGTCGGCAGCCAACAAAATACAAAGAGTTTGAAGTCATCTACACATAATATGGCAGCTTTATGAATCTATTTAAGCCAGTTTATGTATGAAAATGAAAATGTGGCTTTGGAGTCAACATTTAACCTGGCTTTTTATTCAGAAATGTCATAGGAATAACAGATTAATCAGTAAAGTGTATGTTAAATAAATTGTTGCTGTTTGTGGTGTTTCGTGCATATTTTATGTGTGTTTTTAAAGCATGTTCAACCCATTTTAGCAATAAATATAACTGCCCATACATAATCTGTTGTAGTTTTAGTGCAGTTTTCATGCTCTATTTTACATACGCCATAAAACATATATAATCTTGCTAATTACCAAACTTTCATGCTAAAAGCACTAACAGAGGTGGTGTTTAATACGGCAAAGAAGGCATACAAGGAGCACAACTGTTCCACGCACGATTCCTGCGGCAGCACCAGCTTTAAAGACCTGTTCATAGCATTTCTATCTCCTAACTATATTTTTGGATGCTCTAGATTAAAACTGAAGATTTCAGTGAGACACTGCAGTCTGGAATACCCCATCGGCCATGCCATCTTTCTCAAGGATCCATGATGGGTGGAGGGCAAATGCCTGGGGTAAATATGTAATTAGTTTTTTCCTTCTTTTTGATACCCTGCTTCCATTCTCTCTATTTTTATCCCCCTGCCTTCCCTCTCCTCTTTTCCTCTTATATCCCATATGTGGGCTTCTTCCAAAGCATTACACTTAAATTACATTGTAATTATCTACATGTTACATCTGATAGCTGGTGAAAAGATTTCGGATGACTACCATCTATCATGTGAGGGGAAAAAGGATTTCCAAGGAGAGCATAATGACAAATTTTGTGGTGCTTTTCCTTTGAAATGCATAGATGTAGCAAATATTAACTTGACAGCAAAATCAGCCCAGCTTAAAAAGATTAGATAACTTTCTGTGTCAACATATCATAGAGAGTTATCTGTCAAATTTATCTTTCCTACCTCTGCACCGATGTTGTTTTACTTTGTTAGTTTACAAAGGTTGCCAACATGGTGATAGGGCATCCTCCCATCGTGTCATATTACTAGAATATAGGCAGTAGGGGCTAGATTAGGAAGCCCTGTAAAAGTGACTGTGTTCTGTCACTATTTTGAGGGAAGAATCTTAGTTCCCGAAGAAAAAAGGCGACCTTTCCGCCAATGTGTCTTCATGATCTGACTGTTAAGTCACTGGCTGCCATGCTGTTCCACCAAATGACTCAGCCAAAGCTTGGAGGGTGTGCAGACATTGCTAGACATTACATGACTTCCACAAGGTGTTGAACTCTGAAATAAGTTTTCCTCTGCATTAGAAAGACGGCAATGGGCAGTGAATGGACTAGGCAGAGGAAAGTCCTCTTATATAATTAGCCTCTTAACGACCGCTCACCGTCTTATGATGGCGTGCGGTGCAGGTCATTTGTCTGCAGTGATGCTAAAAGATGTTACTGAAGACAGACAGGAAAAAAAAAATGTTAATGTTAAATGTGAAGTTAAAAAAAAAAAGGAAAAAATCTTTTGTGAAAACCTCAAAAAAAGAATCACCCCCAAAAAATCCTTCCCCACTAAACTTACCCCATTTAAAAAAAAAGATTGGGCCAAAAGGTTTCCGGGGGCCAAGGTTTGCCTTTAAGGGGTTCCCGGGCCCCTTTTCCCCCTTGGGGTTCCCGGGGCCCCCCGGGCGGGGGGGGGCGCCCGCACCCATCCCGGCGGGGGCCCACCCCCCCTCCATATTTGTGGTTTAGGGGGAAATGGGGGGTGGGGGGGGTGTTTTTAAAGGGGGAAATGGGGTAAGGTTTTTGCGGGGTTTAAAATTTTTTGAAGATTTGGGGGGGGGGCCCCCCTTAAAAAACCCCCAAGTTTTTCCCCCCAAAAAATTTGAATTTTGGAGAAGGTGTGATTTTCCTTTAACCCCAGAATTTGGGTGATTTGGAGGGGCCGGATGGATGGGGAAACAAGTGTGGGGGGGGAAACTTTTGGGGCCAATATTTTGGGGCCTTGGGTAAAAGGGGGCTACTTAGATTCCGTTTTGGGGAAAAATCATTTGGGTTGGGGAAACCGGGACATTGGTGGGAAAATGAATGTAACAGGGAAAATCTTTTTAACCAAATAAAAGGAAGGTTGGGGGTGATCGTCAGCTCTCGCATCCCAGCAACAGTCTCCCCCTGCGGCCCCCTCGGTGACCCCGTTAGTCAGCCTTTCCAGGGGCTACCGTGGGACCCAAGCTTCGGCCCCCCCTTCCCCTCAGTTTTTCCCGGGGATCCCGCTTTGCCGGGGGTTTCTTACCCATGCTCTTGCAATAGAATGTGGGGATCGTTTCCTTCGGAAGGTCCAAGGGGGCCCTTCGGGGGGAGCCTACTATCGGGGGAAGGGCCCCTGGTTGGGGCAACTCCTCTCTGGGACGGAACGACCCGTGACTGCGGTTACAGCCCTTCCTCCAGGATTCCCCGCACCGTCTTCAAGGAGCGGCGCGTGTTTCCCTCTGCTGAGACCCCCCCTTTTAAACCTTCGTCAAGGCGACCCTGGGGTGAATGCGGTACGTTCCGTACCGGGGCTTCGGGGTCATGTGGAATGATGCCCCCCCTCTGTCCCTTTAAAAAAGGGCCTGCCCACCCGGGGGTTAAAGACCTTTTTTCCCGCAAGAGACCCCCCGTCCTCCCATGAACTAATTCATCTAAAACCCGATTGCAGCCCCGTGGGCGGTTTTCATCTGGCCCCTTTTTTTCAGCATCCTCCATTACGCCCCAAGCTTGGGGGTGGAACCCAGCAAGTGGCCCGGGGGGCCCATTTTATCGGGCGGAGGAACCGTCGCCCCCGGAGAACTACCCCGGGCCCATTTCCGGAAGTTCGCTCCCCCCAGCGTCGGGAAAAAGCCACACCAGGAGCCGTAGGGAGGGGTCCTGGGGGCTTTTCCTCCCCCCACGTTTGATGTGCCAGTGGAGGGACTCTGATCGGTTCTTCTTTTCCGGAGTTTGCTTCCTGGATTCGGGGTCTGCGGGGAACTTCCCCTTCCCTCTTTGGTTTTAACCGGGTTCCGTCCCTGTTGTGGGGCTGGAGAAGCCCTGCTTAATTTTGGGGTCTGGGGCCCCTCGTGACCACCCAGTACGAAACCCCGGCCAGTGACACTCCGTGGGGGGGGCGCTAAAAAGGGAGAAAAATCACGTTCCGTTCTGCCCCGTGCTTCCTGGCGCCCCTTTTTGGGGCTTCCCTGGCTGAAACTTTCACGCCCTACGTCGATTGGAACAGGTGAAGCCTGCTTTGGGGACCGGAATCCCAGAACTGTTGTGGAGGTGCCACCCCCGGTCCTACCCTTCCCGCTCCGCTGAAAAGCCTTCCCAGCCTCCCGCCGGTCCCGGGACTTTGGGGATTATTCTCCGAAAAAAGAGGCTAAACCGCCCACCAATGGCCTTACGTTTGCCCTATTGACCCCCTGCCAGGAACCGTCCCCCCCGGGGGGGAGGGTCTCCCCGCTGCCCGTCCCAAGATCGGGCCCATGTCAGCTACTTCGGAGAATCTGCAGAAAGGATTCATTCGAAAGTCCTCCCCCCACCGGAGCCGGGTTTTTTCGGCAGAAAGGATGGTTCCCCCGCCGTGTTGACTACAGGGGGGCTAAAAAAACACGAAAAAAACCCCCACCCCCTCCTCGATTCAGAGCTTTTTTTACCGCCCCAAGGGGGCAAAATGTTTTCCAAGTTGGGGTTGGGGAGCCATAACTCACCGAATTTGGGAGGGGGATGAGTGGAAGACGGGTTTAAAACCCCAATGGACTTTTGAGTATCTCCTGATGCCCCTTTTGGCTCGTAACGCTCCAGCGGGGTGTTCCAAGAAACCCTCAACGATGTCTTCCGGGATCTCTTGTACACCTGTGTCATAGTGTACCTAGATGACACCATTTTCCCTCTGATCTTGGACCCCCCCGGCCAAGTACGCCCGGTTTTGCAACGTCTTTGCGCAAACCCATTGACGCCAAGCTGGAGAAATGTTATTCCATCGGACCGCCACCTTTCTCGGTACATAGTCTGGGGTGAAGCCCCAAATGGGCCCAGCAAAACTTTCCCCGGTAGCAGGGCCGTTGCGGCTTGGAAAACGGTTCGGGCTCCAACTATTACCGACAATTTATTCCCCCCTTTTCCCCTTTGGTGGCTTATCGTACCTTTCTGGGGGAATCAACCCCAGGGCTGGCCTCCGGAGGCGAGAAGGGTTTGTGGATCTAAAACGGCCCTTTTCCAAGCTCCTTCTTGGTCCCCGGCCCGATTGAGAGGCCCTTCTCCTTTGGGGTGGATGCCCCTTCCGTGGGGCAGGGGCGGTCCTCCGAGAGAAGCTCCAAAGGAAGGTTTTCACATGGGGTCTACAAGACCTTCTCGCCCCTAGGAAATATGCCATGGGGACCGGGCTCTTGGCCACAAGTTGGCCCTAAGGGGTGGCAATCTGCTGGGGGGGGTCGTATCCAATCAAAAATTTTTTGGCACAAAATTTTTTATCTTAGACGGCCCAGTCAAACCCCCGCCAAGCCGGTGGTTCTTTTTTTCTCACGGTTTTTATTTTTTATCTTTCGGCCCGCTGGAAGACGTCAAGGCGGGGTCCCTTCTCGTGCCTCGGGGCGTGTCGGGGAAGAACCGTTCACAAAAACAATTCCCCCAACGGTTGGTTCCGGTCCCCAGGGGTTCAAAAATCCTACGGGCAAAACGTAGTCCCCGGACTCAGGAAAAAGATTCTGGAGGGGGCATAGCTCCTTTGGGGGCTGGTAAACCCCGGGCCGGGAAATTTTGATTGATCTCGGGCATATTTTGGGGATTAGCCAGGGTTAAGGACTCCCCCGCTGTTCCTTTCTTTGGAACAAGGCCCCCGCACAGGCCCCCGGGGCCCCTTGCATCCTTTCCTGTCCTGAAAACCCTGGACGCACATAGCTATGGACTTTGTCACAGATTACCAGTTTTGGGGGTTTGGGTTTTGGGTGGTGCAGGGGGTTTCTAAAAATGTCCCCTTTTGTGCCCCCCCCTGGCCCGCCCTCTCCCCACAATTGGTGTCTTTTTTTCCGGTGTCTTCCGGGTTATGGACTGCCCCACCCAAATTTTCTCCGCCGGGTGTTCAAATTTTTTTTTCCCCTTCGGGTGCGTTGTGCTCCCATCTGCAATCAATTTTGGGCTTCCATGGCATCACCCCCCCAATGGGCAGAGTTTGGGGGGGTGAACCAGTTTGGGGGAAAAAACCCGCGCACTTTGTGTCCGGACCCAGGGCAAAAGGAAGAGCTGCTCCTGGGGGGGAATTTGCTTATAACATCGGGACTCGGATGTGCCGGCGTCTCCCGTTCTTTGTAGTTTGGCCCACCCCCACCCCCCCCTTCCCTGCCCCCTACTCGGATTGCCCCCTGTCAACGACCAGGTTCGGATATCAAGGCCCTTGGCGGAACGCCAAATTTTTACTTGGGCCCCGCCGTAGAAGTTCGGCGGACAAAAAGGGGAAAACTGCCCGACGTTTTTCTGGAGACCAGTTTTGGGTTTCCTTTAAGAATTTTCCCGAAGGTCCCTCCTTAAAGGGGCCCCGCTTCCCCACCTTTAAGGTTCTTCGGCAGTTAACGTGACTACAAGCTTGTTTTCCTCCATTTTCCGGGTCCACAACGCTTTCAATTTGTGTCCCTCCCTTAAGTTGGTCTGAACCGGTTTTTTCGAAAAATGGACCCTTCCCCCGAGCCCGAATCCACGAATCTTCGAGTAAAGGGCATTTTGATTGAAAACGGTCAGAGGGAACGTTTCTTCCGTGGATTGGAGGGGTTCGGGCTGAGGAGAGCCTGGGAGCCGGAATCCATACCTAAAGGGCTATCCTAGTTTCGCGGCCCAAAAAATGGGGAGGCCCAAGGGGGGGAAATGTAAAGGGGTTTCGCCGGGGTCCGGGTTCGGACCCGGGCACCCCCGTTCCCCGCGCGGGGCCCCGGGGGGACGGGGGGCCCGGGGGCCCGCCGGTTTGGGGCCACCCTCCCATCCTCACCCGGCCCCCCCCGTGGCCCGTCCCCCCGGCGGAATGCGTTGGGCCCCCCTAGGGGTGCGCGCGTCATACATTTAAAGGGACAGTGCACGGGAATTGGGGAATTGCCGGGCGCTGTCCCTATAGACGTTTTGCACCCCCGTCACTTCCCCGCTGTATCTATGGTGCCTCGTGCCTTAGCTACAGCGTTCCCTAAGGGTGGTCGCGCCCTTCCGTGTACCAGACCTCTTGCTACGTTTTCCCGACTCCGAACCTCTGCCGCCTGCCCTGACCTTTCTGCCTGTCCATGACCACGACCATTGCCGCCTGCCCTGACCTTCTGCTGCCCATGACTACGATTCCCGGACTATGCTTCTGTACCTCGCTGCACCTCGGCCGCCACCGCAAGCAAGTCACGTCAGGGGGGACGACCTGGTAGCCTCACGCCGCAGCAAGTCCATCCCGCTTTGCGGCGGGCTCTGGTGAAAACCGGGGGCTACTTAGATTCCGTTCCCTGGCATGGCTTAACTATCATCGCTTGCGGTGGTCCGGCGGATCCACTACCCGGCCGTTACACAACTACAGCAACCTTCAAGCCAAGATTACAGATAACAAGTGGTTCCAATACTCTCCCCCCAACAAAAGCCTAGCAAGTCTATCTAACCACTGTAACCAAGAACTGTGCCTCTTTGTATCACGCATGTTGAACAGCTTACTTGGACTCTGTGTGCCATATCCTCTTAGAGGAGCAATCATCACCAAACTCTTACCCCACTATCTGGTGTCCAACCAACTATTACCCAGGGAAAATTGCCTAAAAAATCTGAAATGAGAGCTGCATGCTGGGGTACGGACTGATATCTTATAGATAACAACAACAGTAGGTGATTGTACTTGGGTATCTTGCTTTCAGGGTGCCCATGATTTAGTACATAAGGCTATAATCACAATTCTGGTGTATGACCTATGAAGCTGTGCACAATCATGCATCATAACAACCGGTGAAATCCAAATGGGAAAGAATAACTTTTTCCTTTCTTGCAGGATATGACATCTTTACATTCCCTCCAACAACTAGTATTGGTCCCCAGTCACTTACAGCCAGCTTCCCAGTTCCTGCTCTCACAGTCACAACCTGTCCAGCAAGGTAATAATCATGACGTATCATGCATTTGCTTTTTTGTTATATGCAGTCTACTATTCACAATCATTATTACATATGTTTATACCATATATATTATCATATATAAAGCAATTCAGGCAATCAGATCAAAGAAATGGTGGGCAACCAGGATCAAAAGCATATATTAGTTAAATATATATCACAGTATAGGTGAAACATGTTCTATGTTGGTGGGTAAGCATGTGGTAGTATACACTATTGTATTTTACATTACTTTGCACTTTACACCTTTGTACTAGTCTCTACATTTTTCATAGTCTCTATGTGATTTTCTGCTTTTTACTGTTGCATCGTGCATGCCTTTCCATGTTTATATAAATGTAACTAGTATATCTTTTTCATCCTGCTTGCCCACCATTTATTTGGTCTGACTATCTGTACTACTTATGTAATGTGAATGTTCTCCCTTAAAAGCAGCTACAGACTTGCCATGTCCTGGACCCCAATAGGAGTTTACCCTGCTCCTCTGTGGGTCTGTCCGAGCCTAACAAGCTTTGTATTTTTATCTATATCTATTTGATTATTCATTGTGTGTGGTTTGGTGCCACATTTTTGTAGGTTGTGTTGATTATTTACTAAGCACCAATTAAAGCAAGTGCTGAATTCTGGTTGCTATAAGCAGGAATACACATCATCTGGAGTTTTTTTTTTTTTTGATTC